>JARQSW010000393.1:3587899-3740006 GCA_030142375.1 Calameuta pallipes
AGAGAGAGAGAGAGAGAGAGAGAGAGAGAGAGAGAGAGAGAGAGAGAGAGAGAGAGAGAGAGAGAGAGAGGAGAATTGAATAGTTGAATTCTCTGCTATTGGCTTGCGCAGGTTCACGGTCCCGTGAAGGCGGTTCAATTAATGCCTGAGGTCTGTCCTCGACGTGTGCATCGTCCCATGTATCTCATATGGGTTATACGCAACTACGAGTGTGTGTATACATAGGAAGCCATTGTTACAGGAATCTGATTAAAACTTTTGGAACGGACTGTGTAATCTGTAAAAAAAAATTTTATTTACATCGATGGTACCAGTAGCAATGAATTCACGAGCCACAATAAATTTCAGTCCACGTCCTTCGCTGACTGGTAACTACGTCGTTCTTACGCATCTTGGAACAAAGAGACACTATTGCGCTTCTTTGATTACAAATATTGTCGGTTACTGACAATATTCCTGAGAGTTTGTAAAACTTGTCAAGAATCAAGGAAACAAGTTCTAGACGTTCTATTACGAGGAACAAAGAGTTTTCTCTGCTGTCTATTAGAAATTCTTTGCGGTACCTGATGCATATATGTATTTCTTAGTGTAATTTTGCAATGTCCACCTCGGGATTTTACGCACGCAATAAATTACGTGTGCGGTGCCCACGTATGTTTCGTTGTAAACAAACAAAGATGTCAACCGGATCAATGTAACAGCTGTGCCGCGTACTGCTGGAGCCACCCGGAAACCGAAACGTGCCGAGGAGAACCGAAGGTGCTGCCATTTAAAAACAAAGGATCCGCGAATCACAAACTCACCGGAGAAGAAGCGAGAGGGTTTTGTTGTTGGCGCACTCGAGGATCTTCTTTTTCTCCCAGCCCTCGACCGTCTTGACCCATTCCTCACCGGGGCTACGCCAATCCTTCGATATAAACGGCATCTTCGGAGCCCCTAGGCTGTCTCCGGGACGGCCAATTTGCGGAGTCCGGACTCCGTAGTTCGACTGCACAACACGTAGAGCTAGAGCAACGGTACGCGCCACTCGGTTTCGCGGACGCTTAATGTTTGCTTTTCTCTGGTTTGGTTCGCGGCCGCGACCGACCGCGCATGGCTTTGTTTGAATGACGTCAGGAAGAATCAGCTGTGCACTGGCTGAGCCTCCTGTCAGGAATGCCTTCCAGGTCTCCAGGCTCCATGATCTCTTCGACCCCAGCGTCATCTGCCGAGAAATTATGTAATGTGTTAGTACAAATCTCTCTCGAATGGTAACTGTGTAAATATAGATGAGGAACTTATTTAATATTTATAGGAATGGCTTTATGAAAAGACCTTGTAGTTTATTAAACTTTATTTCGGATGATCCTAGGTCAGAGTAGATCTTTGAGATGTATTTACAATAAAAGGACAGAATTTTTGTATTTTATATAAAAATATTCTGTTTAGGAATTCTGATCTTTCGGACTTTCTTCTTCGGAGTTGGGTTTGTCTGTAGTCAATTTTGATGTTTCTTGCTTTTCGCTTTCTTTTTCTTCTTCCTCTTCCTCCTCCGAATCACTTTCAGGGAGAGGATAGTCCGGCATTGCTGTATGCAAAAAGAAATTATTAATTAGGTATTTGACTTCAATCTGTGAGGCATAGGTTGATCAAATTTACCATGTCTATCAATTTTTTCTTGTCTCGCATCAGCTAGGAACTTTTCCTGAGCCTGTATAACTTCCTCGCTTGTCTTGCAAGCAGCATAACTTTCCAGTAACTCGGAATTCAGCTCCGTAAAAGCATGGCCCCAAGAAAATTTACCAAGATAAAAATTAGCTTCTTCCATAAACCCAGTTATGATGAGCGTTGCTGCTATAGCCTCGACACAACTCAGCTGACAAGGCTTTCCATAATTAATTGGATTTGCTGCTACAAGAAAAGGTAAAAGCCTTGGATGAGGCGTTCGCATTCTAGCAAATGGAGTATCATCTAATTTTGCCCAACTGCAATCGACAACAGCACAGCCATAATTCTGAACAGTTTCTCTATCAGTAGGACTTACGCACTGTAATCATAAAGCTACACTTTAAAAATCATGAAGAGCCTCTGCATCATTAGGTAATATGATTTACCTTTTTACCGACTGGGGTCAAAACAAGGCCAGGAAAGCGTACACCCAGTCTAAGGGTTTTGACTAAACCATGTCTAGCTAATTTTCTTCCGGAACACTTTTTAGGATCACAGTGCTCTAGATCCCACATAGCCACTGGAAATTGAATAGGCCATTTCTCCTCTTCTTCTGAAAGACTTACAAAATATAAAATGATGCAGACTGTTGAGGTTAAACAAAAATAATGCTTCTTCCCACCTGGTTCAACATCTTCATTGTCGGATCTGTCTTGTTCTTGACGGTATCTCTCCTCTTTCCCAACGACATGTCGTTTTCTCTTCTCGAGACTCTTACCCTTATTCTTTTTACCGCGCCCTGACATTCTCAAGATGTTTTTACAATAAAAAACCCTTCAACCTTCCCAGATGATCCTTAAGAGCTAGAGCGCCCCTATCAAGCACAACTTTCTAGAGTGATACCGCGAAGGTTATGACATGCTCGAATTACCTCCAATGACTTTGAGCTCGGTCGATAATAGTGCAGGAATACCAAGAATATCCTAGCTCTAGTAATTAAAACTTGCCTTCTGCACTCCTAAGAATATCCGCAATGACATAAACAGAGTGAAAAAAAATATGCTTTTAGGGGCATTCGTATTATCGGCAAGGCCACATCAAACACTTGTCTCTTTCACGGTTCATGACGAGTTCAGGTACGACAAGTATTTCCTGGGCGCCCAGAGTATTCAGGCTAAAAGTCAACAAAGCGTAAAAGACCTGAGACATAAATATTATGCAAGTATTTCAAAGAATTATCCGGCGCATCTATCAAGCTGCAAATTTTTGTACAATTTGTAAAAATTCTTTTACACCGAATGTCTTGCAAGGGATTCTTCGTGCGCCAAGACTCTTGTCCCCCGGTGAAACCGTTCCTGCAGTAAAGTCCGACACTGTGGGGGACATTTAACAAGTGGCCGTTCTAGTCCTTAATCGCTCTGCGGAACACGATTCGTTCAGTCGCACGATTCATTTCTTGGAGATGCGATTAAAGAGATTTTAATACAACAAGTGAGTATCGGATACGCACACCTGTGACAATTTTCTGGAAGAGGTAAGAGAGAACCACTACAGCCTATCTCGTTTATGAAAACATTCGGTTCTTCGACATTTTACAATTTTTCCATTAAGAACTGTTTATTCTATATTGCGATCATACGCGAACGCATTATGTGTGTCTGCGTTTCTATTCGTACTTATGTGCGGGTTAGAACCTTGATTATTTTTGACAAATCTGTTTGTGCATGCCGCTAGGAAATGGACCCAGGTACTATTTTGCATTGAATGCTTATGGCTCTTTGAAAATACCAATTATTATTATTCTAGCAATTTTTAATAAAAGTATTCGTCGTGACGTTGCATTTAGTGTAATTATTATAGACATTTTTTGTGATACATATAAATATGCATATTTGATTGTTTTATGTAATTTTTCAAATATGCAGGTGGTCCCAGTATTTTCGAACCATCGCTTTTAACTGACATTTTTTAAAGTGATAAGTCAAATGCTTGAGTCTATTAAATATTGGATGCTTAAGATTGTTAGTGATTTGTTTTCGAATATATAATATTCCGAAATGGGACGTCACATAATTTAGAAAGGCACCCGGAATTTCTAGGATTGGCAAACGTTGAAGTAACGTGCTCTTAAGAAATTCCCATTTTTACGGTTTTTTTTACACACTCTGCATATAATAATTACTATTTCATTTATGAACTTCTAAGAAAGAATTTCAAGGTCTGCTTGATAAAATGTGGGTCTTTCCTTAGTGAATGACCCATAATAAAATTTGGAACATTGGATTGCAGACTCTATTTCTCTTGACTTGTCATTTATCTGTTATTCAATCGTTACTAAATTTAAATAAACACAAAAGAGTTGTTGTCAGATAAGATATAGTAAAATAAATATAAAATTTAGACACTTTTTCTGAATTATGTGTAAGGTGTAGGTACACCGAACATCTTAGTAAATTGTTACACCAAGTACAATTTACAGACCCATGGTATAAAATCTAGCTAACGTTCTAAATTGGCTAAATTGAATTACTGAAATCATATTGAGGTGCAAACTATATGTTTGACTTATGAGTTAGTATAAAGAAACTCAATCCATACGTAATGGTATTTTGGAATCATATAGAGTCTCATATATTTATAATGACCTTCTAAAGGACATAAGTTTTGTAAATTTTTCTAGAAAACGTAGGCAAAGAAGCCATTGTACGAGTTGCAGACTGGTTGCGTGGAATTTGGGAAATGAGACGTAGAACTGGCCCGGTTCAGCAATGGGTTGACTCAATTCCATCACCCGCCAAGTCAAATGTACCAGATACAGCGGAACAGCCAGATATACCATCTAACAGTCCAACACCCCCATCGACACCTGGTTGTAACAAGGATATTCCATTTTCAAGAGATTACATAAAGCACCCAAGCATGACAGTGTCAGCGCCTATCAGCGTTCCTAATTCGCCTGCGATTACAATGACAGGAGTACCTAGGTACACGCATTATTTTTAAAAGTCACACTAAGATAAGTTTCATGATTAACTTAAAAGAAGAAATAGAAATATTTAGAAAATGAACTTTAGGAATCCATCTCTTATTAATCTATTTCCTCATTAATCTTTCACTAAGAACCTTTAAAAAATAATTTATGGCTTCCACAGCTCAGTACCGTACAACAGATTGGTTCGAGATCCAAGTTTGCAATCGGACAGCAGTCATTGCAGCAGCGTAGAAAGCTTATTGGAATTACGAAAAGCAGATCCCGAAGCAATATTACTTGGTCTTGGCTTCGGGGGCTGTCCAAGTAGTCCACAAGAGAATGGTCCACTCTCTCGGATTCCCAGAAGATTTTTACAACCCTCTAAATTAAAAGGCATAGCAATAAACGACTTCCTGAAGCATCAACAAGAAACTAGCGAATCCTTTGACTCAGCATCCTTGGGCTATCGAGGTCTAACAGGTAGGTACAAGAGTAATCGATCACTTAACCAACTTTAACTCGACAGAAAATACTATGCTAAAAGCATAAATATCCCTTTAGAATCAAAGCGATAAAAATGGAAAAAAATCTCCTTGTCTCAGGATAACCTAAGAAATTAAAACGAACATCCGACTCTCCATTGTTTACAGTTTATGGTGATGTACTAATCCTGCTTTTATAGGAAGTGATGGCATGTTATGCGTGCCCACACGAATGCCACATCGTAGACACTCAGGATCTAGCGACTTCGTAAGTCCTCTTGTGATGGATGTCGTCAAACACACATGTCCTTTACGTGCATTGCTAAAGTTTCTTTTCAGTTGTGCTCGAGTAACGTCTGCCTAATTTTATCCAAACAGTTTCCTGTTGTAACGATTTCGTCTACAATTTCCAGAATGCAAATTGTTTGTGTACTGCGGCACGCGCGAGATAACTTAATCTACCGTCACCAAATTTAATGTTACGTTTACGTTACGCCGCGCACTGCGTACCAGTCGGTTCCGAATGACGTTTAAAAACACGTCGGTAACAGAAATAGAATTTATTCGCTTTTAGTTCCCGCGCTGACTCTCTCACTCTTTATACTTCCTGTACGTAGAGCTAGCGAACCGTTGACTATATTTTTCGAAGCGACTGTATCAAATTTATAAAACAATCAGTCCGATTGACAATAATCTCCCTTTAGGATGGATCGGTAACGACTGGTAATTCCATTATATTTCCTGCAACGTAATCTTATCTATTTCCAGATGCTAAAACGCATAATCACATCTGAAAGTCAGTCAAATTTCGTAAAACTTTACTACTTCCTTTTCCTAGCACATTCGCTATAAAATTGACTTTCAGTGGTAATGAAATTCTAGCGAAATATATTACACCGTAGCGCCCTAGTTAATTATTTAATACGAGTTTGACCTATGCAGTTTAATCTCAGCTATTAACGATTATTTATAGCCCCCTGTACTTTGTGTTAAGCAAGTATACATATATCCATGTATAGTGGCATGTATAAATTTTATATTATTAGCTAATTCTTTGCTTCGCATTCTTCAAAGATTATCCAAGTTAATATTTAAGTTTGAATTTGCTCCGTTATCAGAAATGGCAAGAGAGAAAAAATGGCATTGCTTTCTACACCAGGTTCGCCGTACGTAGCGCCCTCGGAAATCGTCCAGAAGATCATGGAGCGTTTACGGGAACACGAAAGTCACGAACTGGATGCTTACGCAGTTTACAACAGCAGCTCCGAGCAATACAGCCCGACGCAGCAGGAAGGACGACTCTCCGTATTGTCACCCGATAACAGGCAATTCTTGGACAGACCACGCTCGAAGAGTCCTGACATGCGAAACAAGCGAATGATAATAGGTAATAAATGATAATAAGTATTGTGTTAATAATTGATAAGCTCTATTGATACTATCAGTGAATAACGCAAGATACGAAATCTGGTGTTACAGGACAGAAATCATTTGCCTTTGGATGCGACGGTGATTTAATAGAAATTCACGCGAAGGAGGGACTGGACGTGAAGTCAAATTCAGAAGTAAATCTGAGCCACGAAAGTAACGAGAACGAGAAGGAGAAAATGGTGGAGAAAATGGCGGGACCAAGTTGTAGCAACAGGATAAATGAGGAACACGAAGCACCAAGTAGGAAATTAGAAAAGAGACTAGCAAAACTATTGTCTTTTGACGAAGAGTCAACCGAGGATTTATCTAGGAAGGAAATGGAATTTAATCTGGATTATCAGAGAGTTTCTGATCTAGTAAATGTTAGTGAGGAGAGAATGGATAGCGAGGAGCAGAAAGAATCTTTAGTTACTGTTATTTCCGGTGGCGCTGCTGGCAACGATACGCAAAGTGAAAAAGGACAGGATACGTTGCCAAATAGTGAGGTAAATATTGAGAAGAGTACTTCCGGTCTTAGAAGAGCCAGTGATGGCGCCTGCGATCCTAATCCAATTCAGAAGAAATCTATGCAAGGCGAAGGTAGGAGATTCAGTGACGGCGTGATGCAAAGCGCAATTAGGAAAACCAGCAACGAGAGTTTGTTATCGGACAGAAGAAAGAGTCTTAAGCGACAAGCAAGAATCAGCGACGCGGATGCTGTACAGTATTGTGGTTTGGAGTGTATCGACCGGGTAATTCCACTGGAGTCCGAGGAAGTGGACGAGAGGAATTACAGCAAACCGGAAGTCGCACTGTTGAGCGAACCGGAAAACGAGACTCCAAAGTTCTCATCTGACGCTGAACTAGATAGACTGAATCATTCCGAATTAAAGATCAAAGACAAACTGGTTGTGATAGATGATCTAGAATCATCTACTCTCTGTGCTCCTGATAAGGAGCAAGATGAAGTCATCAGAAGAGATGCTCTTTGCTGTCCCGAGGAACGTCATCGTTGTTGTAAGAGCGACAAACTGGGACAGGTGTGCAAGCACGACGAGACTTTCAAGGACTGTTGCTACCATGCAAATAGTACGAATTGCTGGCGAAAGATGGAGAAAATAATGCAGAAGAATAAGAAGCTCGAAGACATGGTGGTTAAGAGCAGACAGGAAATGGCGGAAATACGTGACATGTTAAGCAGCGTTTTATCAGTCAGGATGGAACCGGGATTTTGAGATAAGAGATAAAGCAGGAGGGAATCAAGCTGGGAAAGATTCGCGAGTCGCTGGCACCGAGTACGTTGTAAACTGTTTGACGAGATCCAAGCGAAATTGCACGATAAGGAGAAACAAAAGATAAAAGAAAGCAAGTGGATGTTCGTCCAACGTATAAACTTGCCGGACGATTAAATTTATATCGTCCAGACAATCTAGGGAATTGAGAGCATCGGCACAAAACAAATTTGCGCAGTAATCTTTTTTATTAATATTAATCTGCGTTTTGGGTCACATTCTTTCTCTTGATAAATGGACCAAGCGTTACTCAACGTGAATTAAAAAAAGAGTCAGCGATGCTCAAAATTATCGGGCGTTTCTCACGCTTTGAGGAACAAGTCGGAGAATCGCGATTATTTGTTTTATTTATACGAAAGACCTCTATTGTTTGTTATGTTTCAATTTACGTAAGCGAAAGTTATTGTTAAAGATCGATAATTAGGCGCGCGCTGAGAGTTTATTGGATTTTAGAATTTATCGATCGATCCGGCTTACGGTTTTTATCGACGAAAACAGTCTAATGTCTTTGTTATTATTTTTTAATGGTATCAGGAATCCTGCCAATTTTCCAGATCCGGAGTGTAGATATAATAATGCGTTTCTGTTATTAAATCAAAAGAATTTTAAAGGAGAGAAATCGCCGTCTAAAGTTTAAGTGAGACGAAAGTTTAGTCACGTAGATGATTGTAGGTACTAAAATTAGAGGTCTTCGAATTCCTATTTTTGATCTTGCCTAATTAAATGATTTACTTACGATCGAATAAGTGATAGAAAATATAAAGTGATGATATCGTTATCGTACAATTTTCGATTGACAACCATTGTCAATAACGATCGTACAGCGATCGAAATTCTTTTCACGCGGTACAATGGCCTGGCGTGATTTATTTAATTTCGAAATTTACGATATTAAATGAAAAAAAAAAAAAATGAAAACGTAGGCCTTTAGAAAATATTCTGATGTATTTATGTACATATTTTCCAATGTCGTTTTTAATATACCTTTTGAACAGCGCAAGGCACAAATGCGCAGCGACCTTTTCCATAACAGTCTCGAACAAAATGAACGATATTGTTCTGACTGAAAATTTAAAAAAAAAAAAAAAAGCAAAGAAAAAGAATTACTACGAATTTGAGTTGAATCTAGCTCGTAGAGAAATGAATCTTCAAACATTCCTCAATTATCGAATACGTTATGTGATACAAATGGTGGCTTCTCGTATGATCACAATATAAATATTATGATAAGCGTAGAAATGACTTTGATTCCAAAAGAAAATATTTTTTCTTTTCCAAACGAGACACTTGTGACTCGCGACCAATTGCAAATGCCTGAATAAATCAAGCGAAAGAGAGACGCCTAAATCCTACAAAAGAAAAATATCTTCAGAATTTCCTGTCCACCCAAAAACAGAGACAGAATAGTGAAAATAAATTTGCGACCGACTGGACTCCAGACGCAAATCTGCCGTGTGGATTTCAAAATGGAGAATTAATGGCAATCAACATATACAGTGTACATAAATTGTAAAGGCATTAAATAAAAAAAAATGTATGGCAAAAAAATAATGGCAAGGTATCGATAATTTTGAAAGAAAGAAAAAAAAGAAAAGAAAAAGAATCGGACCTACCGTAGTGCAAGTAAAATTCACGTGGTTACAGGATATTTTTTTTTTATTTTCGATTATTATTATTATTAAGAACGCAAATGAAATACCATCGTCATCGCCTTAGAATAGATTATCGTTATAATTACAAAAAGTCATCGGGGACTTAATTACGAAATTTTTGAATTAACATGATTCTATCAAGGTATTAGGGCGGCCACAAAAGAGAGGATTTTTCTTTTCCCAAATCTCCCTCGAGGACGCGGCTCATCCTAATTCCGGTCAAGTAATATAAATGTGCAGGGGTTATGTCTGCTGTTTGGAAGTTTTTTTTTTCTTCTTCTTTCGTCATAATTCACGCCATCGCGATCATCTTTAGTAGATTACGATTACGTGCTGCAGTCATGAGAAACGGTCCAACAGATCTCTTAATATTTTTTCAAGGCTGCTCCTCGAGGATGGCTGACATCTAACACGCAAAATGGTCTTTACCTAAGTGTTCCCTGTCCACGTAAGGAGTGACTCGATGAGGGGAAACAGGGTTAAACTTTGTAGACAGACTGTAATGATATCGAACGAGGGAAGCCTTCGAGATTCCGACACAGCCTTGCGGGATAGCTTTATTGCTACTAGAAGGGACACATCTATGTATTCAGAAGGAAAACTCAGTCAAACGTGACCTACGCTATCCTCAAACCTTCAGATAAGATCTGGCTGGTCCATCAGATTTCCATATTTTGTCATTTAACATTAAATACGAATCTGCCAGACTAACACTTCATCAACTGCATCGGTGTAACTGTATTTTTGTGGGTGTCTGTCTTTGAGTGTTGCGTTGCGCGTTCACTGTGTAACTGTGATCATCTTTAGTGTGTATCTTAAAACGTATATAAACAGATAAGAGCGCACTCGTGCAAAGTTTAGTCCTCTTTTTCGTCCCTGCAAAGAGATGAAGGATAAAGTGTGTCGCTGCGAGAAGTAGGAGCTTTAAAATGAGAAAGGTTCTGCTGCGTAGACTTACTTTACAATTTCTTGTTGCTGTTGATCGAGGTGGAGCTCGACAATGGTCTCATTTCGATTTTGCACCTTAAAAGTTACCTGCGCCGCCAAGTATTTGTCTTTGTTATTCACCGACCAACCAGAATACTGAAACAAGTAGTAGATCCTTCGAGAACAGTTCGTTGCCATGCAATATGTAATGCGATGAAGTAACTAGGACGTACTGTGGATGTGCTTTTGTACAGGGTCTTGTCATCTTCTTTAAATGGTAAGAACTTTTGAAGAAGCGCCTTTCCGTCTATCCTCCACAATGTCGGATCCGTGTTTCCGCCAACATCGGCTTTCGCGACAACGAATGCCCCAGACTAAAATGAAATATTCACTTAGTTACGTACTCTTTGGAAATGTTATCAGTATTCGCAAGTGTATTCTACGCTGAGCTTACTGTGTAGTCTTTTGGTGGTATCCCCGAGGATTCGTTGAAGCTGTTGTCTGAATCCTCCTCATCCTCGTCCTCCTTTTTGGCACGCCTTTTCTTCTTGGGCTTCTTCCCCGAATCTGAATCCGAGTCATCGTCCTCTTCTTCATCTTCTTCTTCTTCGTCCTCTTCTTCCTCTTCCTCCTCCTCCTCCTCCTCTTCCTTCTCCTCAGAGTGTTGTCTCTTTTTTGCTGCTCCTCTCTGTGGTCTTTTCTTCGTACCACCCTGTAATAGCATACAACAATAGCAACACTCTAATGATTGCGATGGCATTTAGAAAAAGAATGATCAACTAGTTCATTCACAGATAGAGAGTCGGACTCTAAACCAGAACGATTGGCACTGAGCCAACATTTTTAATTAGGTTAAAACAGAAGAATGTCAATGCAAACAAATGAATTATACTTCCAGAACATTCTATTAGCGTTGCAAATAGTCACCTTCAGCGGTTGATCATTATTCTTTTTTAAATTTAATTACTCCAAAATCTTTAAAACATCTATACTTATTGGTTTATAAAGTTACGTAAATGTAACGGCGATAAAACGTATCACATGCCTTTTTCTCGATAGCCGGGGTTAACGATGAGTATAAAAAATCTCAAACCACCAGTAAACAGAGTAGTGTTGTTGGGAATTTGAAATAACGAATAGCCGGCGCCATTGGCCGGCCGGCAACGATAGTACCAAAGGCTCGCACGGCCAGCCGTGAATATAAACGCATGTTTCCATAAAACTACGTTCTAACATTGCACATATTTAATGCCAAAATCACCATAATATCTACGTAATGCTATACACTTTAACAATGATTAATCCAAACAACAACTAGGCTGCAAACGTATCGTATTTCGTGTAGCGTGGTTGACGGCTTCGTACGGGAAGCCAAAGAAACCACCTTGAACATCGCTTCGATTTTTCCTAAATCGAAGTAAATTAGCACGGCGAACTTGGGATTTTTTGCGAACCATTTAATAAATATGTCCCATTATGCTTAACAGTGGGTTAATTCATATCGCAGGGACACTGTAACAAAGCACTTCACACAATAGCTGCTGCTTGAAATGTATCAAAGGCCAGGCATTTCAAATACTCAATGAATTTCCAATGGGAAATGGCCACTGTTTTTCCACATGGAGCCACTCCTACGATTCTCTGGGTTATTAAACTCCAATTTTTGAGCTTCAACGTTGAGTTACGCGTGACGCTAATTCATGAGGATTTTAATAAATGAGTAAAACGTAGCAGTAGCGTGGGCTTACCTCAGCACCAGCTTGAGGAGCCCACTCCTCTTCTGAGGCGCCTTCCACTTCTTCCGGATCGTCTGCCGAATACTCGTCCTCGTCCGACACGTCCTTGGTCTTCTTCATGTTGCCTTTACGCGAAATTTTTGCTGAATTTCCCAAAGGGAGACGCACGAGACAAACGCACAGGATACGCGAGGTAGTAACGACGTGCGCGAACACCGCAAACAATATGGCGGCAAGCGGCGCCAGCGTCGACTTCAGCGCAACTCCTACTGCGCATCACGGATGAGACATTTCCATCTACTTCCTGTTCGACTTGCGCGCGCTATCGCGCGGGGATTTCCCCGTCTCCTAAAACATCATTGGCCGTATTTCTTCTCAATTTTTAATGCATACTAATATTATTGCTGAATAAACAATTATTTATTGTTTAAAAACAATCAACGAACTCCAAATTATTAAACTTATCAATTATTGATGTTTCATCATCTTCTTCGTGTTACACGTATCGATTACAAGTTTACGAGTGTGACGAAAAAATACCTAATCACCGAAATAATAAAGATCGGAAAAAAGTTATAATTAGAAAAATATCCTATGAAAAATATTAACATCCGTTTCACTGTAAACTTTAATTTATAGAAAAAAAAAATATTCTAATCCTACCATATAAAATAATTTCATTTGACATCTGACAACGCCTTCTACTGTACTTGGCCTAATTCTATTATGCTCGACCATAAACATTAGACTTAGACTTATCAGAGTCCTAATTCGCCGTTCAAAACAATAGCTATGGACTTTCTTGTATAAAGCAAATAATTATTCTTTTTCACCTAAATTCTGGATAACCTTATCACGTCGTAATCAACCATCAACCAGCATCATAAAATTATACAAATCGTATGATGAAAAATAAACAAGGAATTTTTTGGATTTGAAATGTGACACACTGGTCGATATGGGCTTACAGGAAACGACGCATGCGTCACGACGCTCCCTCAGTATTCAGAAAGCTACCGTACCTCGTTGTACAGGTGGCACAAGATTTTGGCCGAGAAATCATGTTTGAACTCTATGGAGGTAGTAAGGACACAATGGTATATCATTCGCCCCCACCTAGAAGAAAAGAAGTGGACATTCTGGAGGTAGTGAATCTTATTACGAGCGTGTATTTATGTATATTTCTTTTCTTCCTTCATGAGGAATAACCAGCCGAATATATACCGTGTTAATTTAATGACCTTCGAAATAAAAAAGTTTATAATTATTTTTGTCTTTTCTTAAATATTGTAAAAAAAAAATCTTATATAATTATATTTGTCATATTTCAGACATGCCTTCAACTCTCCTCACCGGAACTCATAAGAAAATTGCCAAACGGCGACAGCGTCCACCACCTTAAGGATACAGTGATACCAACCTCCCTGGATAAGAAAAATAAAGAAAATTCACGAGAGGGCAGTAAGTTTGTATGTAAAAATGTGAAAATGAAAAAAACGATAATTCATAGTTCCCGCTCGATTATCTATCAGGCTTCCCATAGAGAATTCGAGTTCCTTAAACGGCAGGAATGAAATGGTAAACGGGTTGTCAACGCGAAGTTACGCACGACTAATCGTGCATTCTAAATCGACGGATCAATTTCACTCGAAGAGAAAAGTTTAAAGTAGAAAAAAAAAGGGAACATGGAATTGGAATTAATTAGCCTTGATTTGTCAATCGGCTAATTGCACATCGTAATACTCGACGCTGTCAAATCGTAACGTCGATAATAATCGAATTCGATTTAA
Organism: Calameuta pallipes; assembly: GCA_030142375.1. NCBI lineage: Eukaryota > Metazoa > Arthropoda > Insecta > Hymenoptera > Cephidae > Calameuta > Calameuta pallipes. The sequence continues at coordinate 3,601,807 of JARQSW010000393.1, forward strand.
AGTCAAGAGGGATGTACAGTCATCGAATAATCATTATAGTCGAGGGATTACGGAAGATTAACATTTTTCACCGTCATTCGCGTAACAATGGTAAAAACAGTGAGTCCGCTACGTTATTCAACGTCACCATTCATTGAATACTTGCGACAATCGAATCCGAGACTTTCTATCGATCCGTTAAAAATATCTAAAACTTTAGAACGATCAGACGCCATAATACTAATAGTTAATGATATTCTCTTTTTATTCTTCTGATCATCGTCAGCATCACCGGATGCAATCGAGCGACTTATATAAACTCCCAGCAGAAGCGCAATGATACTCGCAATGATGTTTAATCATTTTATATGATTTCTATTCGCGGCTGGATGATTTCTCGATCGCTATAAAAAAATAGCAAGATACTTCAGCCACCATTTCCAGCGCAACCCCGTTAAATTAGCGTTAGGCTAATTTCACGATCTGACAATTGTCCGATACGTAATAGAAATTTTCTTTTTTATTAAATACAGTCCGGACGTCGTCGTATCTAGAAAACGGAAACCAGCGAATTTCAGCTTCTCTTTTTTTCCAGGACGAAGTACTCGAAGAAAATGGACTGTTATGGTCGCCCTATTTTTACTTGGCTGTGCCTTGATAGTTGGAGTAGGATTACCACTGGCACTGGAATTACGAAGTTCTCACTTACTGGAAGCGAGACTTCAGGTCGTCCGGAGAATTTTGTCAGAGACGCCCCTGGTAGACGGGTGAGAAGAATTAAATAATAAATAATAAAAGAATACGCTTTTACATGAAAATAAATCTTCTTGAAGTCACAACGAATTCGCTTGGAATCTACGTAAACATCGGGGAAGTACAAAGCTCAGAAATTTTCCCTTCGAGGAGGATCTTTCGAAAAATCTAACGTGGGGTCCGCAGTGGCAAACCGACTTGAGACGTCTTCGTCAGGGAATCGTAGGTGCTCAATTCTGGTCAGCTTACGTCCCGTGCGAGGCTCAATTCCTGGACGCCGTTCAGCTGACCCTGGAGCAAATAGACATAGTCAGGAGACTCACTGGAAAATATTCCGAAAGAATGAGAATGGTGACGTCCAGTAGAGAACTAGAAAAGGCTCACAAGGACGGAGTGATAGGAAGTCTGGTTGGAATCGAAGGTGGACACAGTATAGGCGCCTCGATGGCAGTGCTGAGAAGCTTCCATCTTCTTGGAGCAAGATACATGACCCTGACTCACACGTGTAATACACCATGGTAAAGAAATTTTGAGCTCCATAAAAATTCTTTGAGAAAAAAAAATAATAATCCATGGAAACGTCCATTATCTGGTTCAGGGCAGATTCCTGCTCCGTCGAAGATCCCAATGTGGACGCACCTTTGGATTTCCATAGCGACGGTCTCTCCAGCTTCGGCAAGGCTGTCGTCCGTGAACTCAATAGACTTGGAATGCTCGTTGATCTATCTCACGTCTCGATAAGAACCATGAGGGCCGCCATGGCCGTCACCAGGGCTCCTGTTATCTTTTCTCACAGCGCAGCCAGGACCCTCTGCAACTCCTCCAGCAACGTCCCCGACGACGTACTTCGGAACTTGGTAGGTAGTGCCTGTCCACTCATCTACAAGGAATCTCTGTTGGACTGACATTGTTTTTTGTTTCTTATTTCAGTCGCTCAATGGGGGTCTGGTAATGATCAGCTTCGACAGTGCTCATCTCAGTTGTGGCGACAAGGCAACCATGTACGACGTTATAGGTGGGTGTTAGAGAATCTGGAGAAAAAACATATTTTTTATAGGTTAGAATCGACGATTTCGTTACATGCATAGATTTATGTGTATTTTAGCTCATATCAATCATATAAGAAATATGGCTGGTGTCAATCATGTTGGATTGGGTGCTGGTTACGATGGGATTGCAAGGTCCGTATTGGTAATTTTATAAATGATCTTGATTATAATTATTGACCTTTTTTTTTTATTCAAACAGTCCACCGACCGAACTTCCTGACGTTTCCGGTTATCCTTTACTGCTAGCTGAACTGACAAGAGACAGAAGATGGTCCTCGTCCGACATAAAGAAGCTCGTTGGTGGGAATTTGATTCGCGTTTTAAAGGAAGTTGAAAGTCACGCTTCGAGCCTATCGAATCAATCACCTGCAGAGGAATGGATACCGCAGGAACTGATCGAAGACACTTCCTATTGTAGATATCATGATGCCTGAGAATCGTTATCGTTATCGTTATCATACATCCTGGACTGGATTTTCAGAGATTTTCATGAAGGATTTAGGGAGTTATTTTTATTTATTAACTTTTTTTATTCGAGGAAAACTGAGAAGAATTTAGATGAGTTTTCGAGGGACCCACATAACTTGTCTACTGTATTATCCCTTGTTATATCTGCATAACCGGATCGCTTAGATCTATTTTACATTTTTAATAAAACTAATACAAAACATTGATGCTAACCTTTTTTTATTGTCGTCGATGTCAAAATAAAGTCAAATCTTAATATTCCAAACCGCATTTCAATGATTCACGGCTGCTCGCCAAAAGAATTAAATTATTGGAATTATAACAAGAAAACATTTTCTTGTTATTCGAACTGGCCGTGTCACGACGAATGTGCAAGTCTAATAAGCTTTAGAAAATTCCAAGACGTTCAAATGATTCACACCGTCCGTAGACGAGTAAGCAGAGAGGAAAAGATACTTTTTATTATATATAGTATACATATACAGACTAGTAGAATCCTTATTGTTTCATTAATATTCATTAACGCAGAGTTGTCGTGCATCGATTAGAATGCGTCTACACGCATGCATATGCACGTATAATTCAAAACTGTCAGCTCAAGTTAAATACTATACTTGTTATGCTTGACTTTAATAATTATTAATCAATTTTGAAAATACTATCAAAAAACGATAAACACGTACCAAAAGTGATCCATAGAATCGTTAATGGAATCGATAAATTATCAAAGGTCAAGCCGTTTAGAATTTGGAGGTTATGTATACCTGCCACGAGTCCCAGTGAGGCGGAGCTATGGGGATTCACGTGCGTCAGGAAAGGACACTCCTGCTCCAAGTTCAAATCGTCCTGATTTATGTCCCATGTCGAATTAAATCTTTTTTTTTCCTAAGGAATCGAATATCAAACTGTTCGAATGACGAAAGACCGTCTCGATTATTTTTAACTTTTATCGAAACTTTTCCAAGCCGGAAATTATTGTGGTTTTTCGTGAAACCACGTAGACGTTCGAAGAAACGCGAACAACCTACGCAATATCGGGTTTAACGTGTAGACATTACGGTTTTCGCTTGGTGAACATTACCGCCAATTTCCACTCGATCGGTCCTCGTGACAACACGGTTATAATTTTGTTTTTTTTTTTCTTTTTCAAAAGTTTCTTCGATTTCTATCTTTTTCGCCCTTCTTTGTACGACTAACGCAAATAAAGTTTATTCCTCGAAGGCGTGAAGCTGTAATTAATCAGCAGCTGTCCATTTTGAGAGTCGAGTGAAATTTATTTAACCGTTTCGACACCTCGAGATTTGCTACTGCCGAAGCGAGTGACGTTTCTCAACTGTATTTGAATTATTTTTCAAAACCGTTAAATTCGTTCCTTCGTACGATTCTTTATGGATAAGTAATTCCGTTTGGGAATGAATAATATTGTCGATAAATTTTCAATGGTTCGCTAATTGATTTTTCACGTGACAAATAATACAATGCCAATAGGGAAATTGTGTCTCTCGTTAAAATCCGCTTATCTAATGTTACGTAAAGTATTAAAGGCGAATACGACGGGATCGAATCGCAACTAGCTGAAGTTGTCGACAAAGCGCGTAACGGAAAGTCGATTCTTTAGAATCGCGCGAATCATTGCCGATCATTGTTCCTCCTGGTTAAGTAGTTGGATATCTTGGTCAGCCGTTGTCGAACGCGATGAGAATATTAATTGGAGGAAAAATAAATAAATATCTACCCGGAAATGTTTTGAGTACGTATGAATAGGCTTACGTTGGTATGAAGGTCTCAGTCGAGCAGTAGATTTCCGTTTAACCACTAATGTAAACTAGAAACATATAAAATTTCGTCAAAGACGATAGAAGCTGATAGTACCAATACTCTGCGGAGGTCAAAGGTTATCCGAAGTTTATCAGAAGGAAAATTAGGACAGTACTCTCTCAGGATTGAGGCAGATTAACAAACGAGGAACGGTACAATTTTCGCACGTGTACAGACAACTGCGCAGTGATTTTTATTTTCAAAAAAAAAAAAATCAAAATTTTCTAGCAACGCAATAAAACAATAGACAACGAACAAAATTCAATTAGATCTGTGTCACGTTATAAATATATTATTTTGTAATAGCTCAAGGTTCACAACGACGAGCTATCGCTGCAGTCAACATACTAAAAGACAGACGCTCTAACAAAATAATCAGCACAATTTAATAGTTTCATTGTTCCCAATCGGTCTATAAGCATAGCGAGCAAACGACGAGGAATCAATTGTATTAATTATTTAGGATAAAATCAAAGTGTCAAAAATCAATAATCAGATTAAATAAAAATAGGCAATAAAATTATGTTAGATGCGTGTCAGCATAGAAGGTTTGTTGATTAAAAGTGACGACGCTAGTCAAGAAAAACAAGCGTGCCTTTACGTGTCTCTTTTTATCGACTGATTTGACTATCAACGAGAATCGAGGGCCACATGGCACTTATGGCAGCGAAACAAGTGATTACCATTGCCGTGTCTCTTTAGTCGATTGACTGACTAGCATCGGTTATAGTCAGTTGACTAGTTCGTATCTCTCGAGGGACAAAGGGTATACAGTAGCGATCAGTAGCGATGTATTTATCTGCAGGAGTGGAAAAGTGGAGGAACGTTGGGCATCGTCGGATCGGATTGGTCGGCCGAAAGTAGGGACAGCGCGCGAAGATTAGTTTTACACTCCCGTAACGCCGAACTTTAGTTTAGTTGTCAGCAGACCGGAGGACGCGCGGCATCACGACTCCTGGTTGACGCCGACCGCCACCATCCGTTGGGAATTCGATCGTTGAGAATAAAATATCCTTTGTCGATTTATTCGTTAACGCCGAACTACGTTAACTCGCGCTCATGGTGCCAGGATAAACTGCCACGATGAGAAGTGATATCACGTGAACAAGAGGAATTACCAAAAGGCAGGAAGAGGAGCCAATTCTAACCTCTTTGACAGGCGGTTGCTCGACGTCAGGATATCTTGAAGAAACGAACGATCCCATTTCTCCTCGGAAGCGCTTCTTAGTATTTGTCAGATAATTGCGGAGACTATGCTCTCTTAGATCACACCTTCGCGTCAGTAGAGGTAAGTCTACAATGATTACGTAAAACGATGCGGTCGTGTAATTTGAATATGGCGCCATTTTGTTATCTTTCCCGCGGACTACTTACTAAACAAATTGTTGCATAAAGCGACAATTTATATTGACCTTTCAGCAAGAAACGTACGTAATAACGCAGATAAATTTATACAGTCAAAAAGTGGTTGCTATGCTCGCGCAATAATTTTTCAAATAGTAACTCACCGAATCAAAATCGAAACTGTATCTCAAAATCGTTAAATATTCCTCCCACGAAATAGTCCGACTTTTCGTTACGGTATCATAACTGTCATCAAACATTCGTACTTTGACGCATTCCGAGCGACCGTCCCTCTACAAATAATGACACTGTGTATGTTCAGTCACACGTGAAACAGGGGACCCTCTTCCTCTTAATAGGTAAGATCACACTGATCGTGACGATCAGTGAATAACGTTCTCTTTCGAGATGAAAAATGACGCCGGTATACGCGAGATGACTGCATAGAAATTTGTATGTAAAAATAAAAGCGCACCAGAGAAACAACAGACAAGACTCGCATGGTTGCTCCTAGGAGAAAATGATCGTTCGAGCCACAAGTAAGTAACAGTAGGTAGCAAATTCGTTTGGGCAGCGTGAAAATCACCTATTGAGAAAATCTTCGAATCTCTTTCTCGTCGCGTTCGCCATGCGCGTATTTCTAATTGACGATTTTTCACGCATCGCTCGTCGCGTCATGAACCAGAACATTCGTAACTGTTACTATACACGTGTGCACCAACGAATTTACACTTGTCAGACGCTTTTTGAACGTGCACCGAACATTCGCAGTCTTTCCATGTATTTTCTATAGAAACTGGACTAAGAAATAATAATAAACCAAAAGGATAACCGTGACGAGAAACTATCTCCTGTCTGCTGAATTTCGAAGTAAAAGGGAGTCATCCGAATCTGTATGAAATTGTAAGATCACGAAAGTAAATATATGCTACAGGCCTTCTAGATGTTTTCGCGGTCAGGATCATCGATCTAAAGAATTATTGATCTATAGATCTAAGTTATCGCGGTACGAGTCTAGTGCACGTCGTACACGCATTTATTAATAAAAATACATATATATTTATTTATAGACACGTTCTGAGCATATATAATACAGATTAAAATCTTCCTTTCAAGATGATCTGGCACGATGCACGATATATGTATCTTGTATCTTCTCTATTGACACAAGTCAACGCACGGCAAAGAAAATTGCACGTAAGAAAGGCCTACAGTACGTTTCGTGTCATTAAATGCAAAGTGGATGCGATTCGCTGACTGCAAAGCAGATCGCGTTCGCTTATAATTAAGGTGTGCGCACGTGCATTTAGAATGGCAAATGTATCTTTGTTGCAGAGTAATCCCCGGAGAGAAGAGCGAAGCGACGCGAAGATGAGATACAAGGTGAGAGGAAGTCCGTGTATATAATACAAAAGCCATAGAATCATTATTTCCACGCTCGCTTCGATATTCCCACGAAATAATATATTAAACGGTCGAATAAATGGAGCATAGTAAAATAAAATAAATAGCAGAGAGACGTTCCAGAAATTTCGCGCCCGTGGCGTGGGTAAGTAAATTTGTTATAATCGTAGGGGAAAACTTCTGTATTTCACCGCGAGGCGGCAGGGCGGAACGGCGAAATAACAAAGAGAGTCGAAGGGCGCGAAGAAAGGAGAAAAAGAAAAGTGTAAGAAAAACGTGTTTAAGGTTAAAGAAAATATAAGAGAATTAAGGAATTGCGCAACGCGACTCTAACCAAAAAATCAGTTACTACTTACTACGGCTGAATCCGTGGAAAAAAAAAAAAACCAAGTTTACTCGGTCCGACAATTTATTTGAGGTTATGAGAATCCAGCCGTCACCGTTCGATCTTTTCTATGCCACTGTTTACTATTGTGACTAAGAATAAGATGACAGTGTTTGGTTTCGCTGCTCGAGAGACAGTCGCAGGACTTCTTTTTTTTAAAAGGAAACAACGACAATGGAGTTGCCGATGGCCACGTCATCCGGCCGTTTATGTCGAATGATAATTAGAGTCAATGCCTCTGATAACGTCTTAGATTTGCTTGGTACGTGACCCGGTGTAAACCCCGAGGGACTCGCAATAGCATCCTACGATGTATGTACGCTTTTAACCGTTAATGCTCTGGAGTATTTGAATTTGCCTGGGAATCGAACGTCCGTGGAATTAGCAAATAGTTCCATGTGTCCGTCGCGTGTCATCGCAGATTATAATATCTATTTATGAATACGCGACATGAAAGTTTAAAACCAATATGCCCGAAATATATTTCGTATATTTTTTTTCTTCTTTTTCTCCCATTATTTATTATGTCTTATATCAAGTATTTCCCGTACGGATACTTGTCCAATAATTTTCCCTCTGTTTATATCGTGCGACTGACAAGTCTTAAGTTCGTAGATTTTTTTTTTTTTTACGTATCTACGTATTTACGTGCGGCAACATGAAATTTCGTCTTATATTAACTATTTTCCGTACTGATACTTGTCCAATAATTTTCTCTCTGTTTATATCGCGCAATTTACACGTCTTAGGTTCGTAGATTTTTTTTTTACGTATCTACGTATATATATATACGGCAACACGAAATTTCAATGTTTACAGACGCAACCTGGTTAAAATAGACCATCTTACACGTGGCCTTGCGTACCTAATTGTACGAAGGAAAAAAAAAGGGAAGATACAAAGATAAAGAAATAGAAAATCAAATTGAATCGCGAACCGAGGTTATCGAAAAGATTATTAAAAATTTTATGGGAGACGAGGAGATAATTTTTTATATTATCCTAGAATGTAAAAAAAAAGTCTGCGACATACTTACGCGAGATGTATAATATACGTTTGTGGAAATGGAAATTGAAATTGAAATAGGTTATGTTTTTTTTTTTTCCTATTATATATTTTATTTTATGAGAATTGTATTCCTTATACTTATCTCTGTCCTTAGTCCAGTTACTTTACTGGGAATTGTCATTTGTTCCTAAATGGTGGTTGGCATTTTCTACAGGATGATCGTAATGATTCCGACTGATTCTGAATACGTGTCATAATAGGCGCGTAAATCCCATTCAAACTCGTGACGGCATTCAGTGGCTTCAATCAAACCTCGACTGATTGAATTTACCTATGTTTGTATTATTTCGCGCAAGGAAGCATCTAAGCTCAAGGACTCGTCTAAGTATGACAAGGTGACAAAAAAAGGAGTGGAGAAAAAAAGTGAAAAAAAAAAAAGAATTATAAAACATGCACAAGATTCATTTTTCGGACTGGCCGTAATTCTTTTCCAAAAAGAAAAAAAAAAAAATTTTTTTTCTTTCAATTACACATCCGGCAATTACCAAATTGGCGCCAATTGAATCTTGACAAAAGTTCATCCGACCGATCTCTCAGGTTGGTAATAAATTATGAAAAAAAGTCCCTATGGAAATATTCGACACCTCCTACCGATCGTGACTCAGTTATTTGAAATCTATATATTAGTTGCTCACCTTTAATTATTTATACAGGTAAACGACCCAGAGGAAAATGGCGGACAACACGATGTTACCAGGCAGCCTTCTGAAACCTCCTGGTATGTTTTGTCTCCTTTTTTTCCATCGTCCAAGAAAGAGTTTAAGATATTCCGTAAGTCGATTTTTATTCAGGACATAATCCATTTTTTTATTCCTTAATTTTATTCTCCCAGGACTTATACACGAGACGAGAAGAAGTCAGGCGGCAAGGAGACTAGATTGATAATAGTCGTAGGCCTACTTGCTGTCGCTGTGATAGCACTGGTAGTCACGCTGACCTTGCAGATGGCAGTTTTTCACAAGGAGGAATACAGGGAGATGTGTCAGAACGAGGACTGCATAAAAACTGGTAATAAAGAAAAAAAAACAAAACAAAAAAAAAATGTTAAATTAACGCACGATAAAAGAACAAAATTTTATTTTTCGATTATTATCTTATTTAACGAGCAAAACAATTTTACGCTCGCAGGATACTATTATTCTTTTTGACAGTGCTTGGGATTGTTGCGAAAATTTCATAGAATCGCTATCTTAATCTTATTCACGGACTGTGCAGGATACTTTAAGTTTCGCAGTTATTAATCATATATATGTATACATATATGTGATATATGTATACATATATAATACAATAATACAATATAATCATATATGTATATGTATATATATGAACCTCAAAATTACCAACTGAGAGAACGTTAAATAGTTACGCAACTGGATGGAATGACGTTACTGATTTTTTTTTTTAAAAGTGAATTTAACGGATATTCGCTGTGTCTATGGATCCTGCACGACGCTCTGTGGAATTCTCATGTTTTTTTTTTTTGTATATATCCTTCATTATCTTAGAAATTCTGCGGTTTTCTCTATTGTGTGGTCCAGGAAAGAAAAGAAAAGAGATTCGTCTTGGCGTCCCAGGAAAAACAGTGCACGCGATCCATTAATCTCACGAATCGCGCCCACTGTACCTGTAAACTTCCTACTAATGAACATCGAAAGTCCAAACTTCCTTAAAAAAAAAAAAAAGAAAAAAAGATCCAACTAGGCAGATGCAGTTACATGGAAATTACCTTTCGATTCCCCAGCTGCCAGAGTCATGGAAGCGATGAACAGGTCGATAGATCCTTGCGTTGATTTCTACAAGTTCGCATGCGGCGGCTGGATAGCAAAGCATCCGATACCGCAGAGTCAGACGTCCTGGGACCAGCTGAGTCTTCTACGGGAGGAGCTGCTGAAGAATCTAAGAATTCTGCTCGAGGAACCTGAGAAGGAGGATGACCTCAAGCCGGTCAAACTTGCCAGGGCGCTCTACAGGACTTGCATGGATACAGGTATATCCTTGGGTTTCATTTTATGACCTCAAATGATCCTCGCTGAGGTCATCATCCTCTTCGTCTTTTAGCCACCGTAGAAGCTCTAGGACTGGAACCCATCTTCGACGTCCTCAGGAAGGTCGGCCTGCCGCGCGATCCTCCCTTGGGCGACGACGTCCCACCTATTAATCTTGCCAGGATCACCGGGGTCGCTCAGAGACTCCTTGGTCTTAATATTCTACTGAATTTCTACGTGAGCGAAGACGTTCGCGACACCACCAGGAACAGGATGATGGTAACAGCCAATTTCTCTTTGTCGCCGTCACTTTGAAAAACGATTTATTTCACTTTTCTTTTGCACGGTTATCAAACATCGTTTTGTCTTATTCAGATGGAACAGGTGTCACCTGGCTTCAGCGAACGTTACCTGCTGGATCCTCAGAGATTTCAGTCGGAGCTCGGGGAATACAAGAAGTACATAACGGCCATGGTGCAATTGGCTGGAGCTGGAGCTAAAAGCTCGGACTTTGCCGATGAACTTTTGGATTTTAGTACAAAGCTCGCTCAAGTGAGTAATTTTGGATTTTGAAGAAAAAAAAAGCTAATTTTTTTTTTCAAAAATCTTCAGTTCTCAATTTTTTTCCCCAACAGATAATGAGCACGCCCGAGCAGAGAAGAAGCGTCAATCATTTGTTTCACGACGTCACTATCAACGAATTGCAACAGCTTACAGATCTTCACGTGCAACAGGTAAAATTAAATTTTTTTTTTTCAAAATTCAAAATACTGACTCCGCTTTTATCTTCAGTGGAACTGGACGGATTATATCGACGCGGTATTCGACAATACAAATGTGACTATCGACCCGTCGACCGACCGAGTCATAATAATGGATTTGCATTACTTGCAAAAACTTCCTCAGCTGCTGGCTGTGACGCCTCCAGCTACTGTGGGTAAGCATCGCCAGCGAAATGCCCGTTTAATCGGCTACTCGCTCGTCACTTTTTACTCGGCTATAAAAAGTCGATAGAAAAACGTAAAGAAAAATACAAGCCTAATAATAAACTTAATCAAACGAGGCCATACGGGGTCGAAAGCTATCAGGAGTAGCGACGGTATTATTAACCCTAGTACGCGTGATTATAAATTTAACTCCAATTGATACGAGCAGGGCTTACTAAAGGCCCTTATAGATAAGCGTTTACTCAAAAATTTTTCCATCGAGGGCTTTAAAGTATAAATTAATCAAATATCAATTAAATATTCTATATGAATTCTATATGAAAAATAATAGATTATTTAAGTATTTAATTATAGTTATTAATACCGTGACGGTAAAATAAAAAAAAATCTGACCAGGAACGTCAGTAAAACTTAAAGGTTATCAGATTTTTGTGACTTGGTATGGGGGGGCAAATAAAAAAAGTTAAATCAAAATTGAATCGATACTTCGATAAGTTATTGATAATACAGGATCAATACACGATAAACAAAGTAACGTTAAGTTTCTACCCGAAAAGATTGTAAGTAAAATAAGTTAAAATTATTTCAGCGCGTTACATGTGGTGGAGCGTCTACTCGACAGTAGCGCCATTGACTTTACAAAAGTTTCGCGACCTGGGTTTTCAATTTTCCCAAAAGGTCTTCGGGCTCAAGGAAAAAACTCCAAGATGGAAGGGATGCACGGGAAACGTAAATTCAAATTTTGGAATGGCACTCAGCTACATCTACGTGCAGCGACATTTCAACGAGCACGCCCGTAAAAAGGCGCTGGAAATGCTTCTGGACGTTAGAGCAGCCTTCAACGAAATGGTAAGCGAATTGGACTGGATGGACGTTGGGACCAGAGCGCGCGCCCACCGGAAGTTGCACGCAATGAGACCGTTCGTTGGATTTCCTGATTGGATAACTGATCCTAAAAAATTGGACAAGTATTACGAAGGAGTACGTATTACTTATTAAGCGCCATTTTCTAATATAAGGTACAGGATTCACACTAGCTTTCTAATTATACTCTGATGACTTTTAAATCAGGCGGAAGTCGTCGAGGGCAGACTCTTCGAGACTTTCCTCAGGCTCACCAACGTGGGCGCCAAGAAGAGTCTGAACAGTCTGCGAGAGAAGCCTGACAAGGATCGATGGATCTCGACCGGCACGACCGTGAATGCTTTTTACAGCGCCATCCTTAACTCCGTCAGTGAGTAACGATTGATCATCGATTCGTGAATGCACATCCTCCGTGAAAATAGTTCTACGCTTGATCGACCTTTTTTCATATATTTTTTTTTCTTTCTAAATAGCCTTCCCAGCCGGAATTCTTCATCCGCCGTTCTATGGAAATGGATTGGAGTAAGTTCGATGCTGGGTCGAGGATTATTTTTAATTATCAATAACACAGTGATTGTTTACTTTCTTTTTCTTTTTTTCTTTTCTTTTTAGATCCATCAACTATGGAGCCATGGGAGCCATCATGGGTCACGAACTGACTCACGGCTTTGACGATCAAGGTGCAGATTTTACTCGTACTTTTTGCACGCGTGTACATCACGCGCCATTTTTTTTTTTTGAATTTCCTCGTTACCGTTATACATATAATTATTCTGTTTATCGCGTCAGGACGAAGGTACGACGAGAATGGAAATCTGAGGCAGTGGTGGAGTGATAAGACACTCGAGCATTATCACGAGAAGGTCGAGTGTATAATTAAACAGTACAGCAACTACCATCTGCCCGAGTTAGGAATTAATTTTACGGTAAGTCAAACGTCGACAGCGTGCTTTTATTATTTCTACAAGATAATAGCCGTTTTTCTATTTTCTTGCGATTCAGGTAAACGGAATAAATACTCAGGGTGAAAATATTGCCGATAACGGTGGAATTCGCGAGGCCTACAGGGCTTTTCAGCGACTAAAGGCGCGCATACCTAATCAGCAAGCACTGCCGGGATTGGCAGAATATTCCCGTGATCAATTGTTCTTTCTGGGATTCGCACAGGTAATTAATTAATTAAACTGGACCAGCTGCTGGCTGGTATAGCCGTAATAACCAAGTCCTTGTATTCTTTTGATTTTAGGTATGGTGCGGCAATTATACTAACGGAGCTTTAAAGTCGAAATTAATTGAAGGAGTGCACGCGCCTAATCACTTTCGAGTGATTGGAACTTTGTCGAATAATCGAGACTTTGCTCGAGCCTGGAAATGCCGGACAGGCAGCCCCATGAATCCGCCCCATAAATGTATCCTATGGTGATTTGGGAGGGAAAGAAAAATTGTGCAATTCGTAAATACAAAACATCTTGGACCCCTCGGATCGTATATATACATATATAGATATGTTTTGAGCATGAGATTCCTAGACGGTATAATCAGCGTCTATGGCGTAAATAGGCCTGAATATAACGTGGAAGAATCAATTGTAAATAGACTGAGTGGTAGGGACTGTAAATAATTTATTACGCGCGTAGCCACTAAGTCTTAGCTTTGTGTTTGTCCTCTTTGTAAATATTATACCAATGGAAGAAAAAAAAAAAAAGATATTAATCTGCAAGTTTCCTTTCTTTAATAATTTATATCCTTGCTCGTCGTGTGGCTAATTTCTTTTTACGTCTTTTCAGAGGAACTTCGTTAGACTCCTCGACGTTGAATTCGTTCTTTGTTTTCTTGCTTAACGTTGCTACACTGTTATCAGTTATTACAAATTTATTTGCCTTCGGCTTCTTCTTCCTTTTGACAGTTTCAACACTGATGTCCATCGTAGATTCTGCTTTGGTTTTATTCTTTTTCTTTTTCTTCGATGCAATATTGTTTGACTCGTCTGGCACTTCTGGGGTTTCGTCTATTGACATTTTTCTTTTGGCTTTTTTCTTCCTTTTTGGAATTTGAACAACCTTCGTATTTTCTGGTGCTTCTCCCTCGTCCTCGATTATTACTTCTTGTCTCATGCGGAATTTGCTAGTTTTTTTCTTTTCCACTTCAGCATCAACCTTTGATTCTTCCTTTTTCACACTGAGATCCTCGCAAGGTAGCGCCAGGGCGATACATGTTATTCTTGCACCGCAGTTAACTTTTTGCAGAAATACTAGCTTCTTTTTTGTAAATTTCCAAAGTTTTATCTCACCAGAACTCGAGCCAGTCACGAGAAAACGACCTTCGCGAGCTATACACTTGACCCTGGCGTCGTGAGCATCTTTCACGAGGATTTCTGTGGATTCATCGATATCGTGGAATCGAATTTTTCCATCCTCGTGTCCAATGGCGATTATACCGTCCTCCAGAAACTCCACACAAACGACCTTCGAGTCGAACTTGAGTTCATTCAGGATTCCAGCAGTAGTTACGGAATAGATATCTATCCTGAAGCTTCCACCAAGTAAATATTTGTCTCCGTCAGGACTCCACTTAAGTATGCTGATGTGCTTCGCATCCTCTTTCAATCTAGGAACTAGATTGGTAGCATAGGCTTGTCTCCCCTTAACTAAATTCCACGTTCTGAGCACTCCATCGCCTCCTGCCGAAAGAGCTATCTTGCCTGTCGGATGAATTGCTAACGCATTAACAGGAGATCCCTTGTGTGCACTGCGCCAATGTTTCTCCAGTTGCCAATTACCACAATGTACAGCAGCTATGCTTCCATCGTTACTGCACGTAAAAAGATGAGAAGCTTCTGGTGTGAATTCTATGCAATTCACTGTGTCTGTAAAAAAGTATATAAATTAGGCAAACATATGAATAAATAAAAATATATTACCTATAATATTAGTATTACCATTGTGATGTGTCAGACGTCCAGATTCTAGCCTATATCGCATATCATATAAATAAACAGAATCATCAGCCCCAGTCGATGCCAAATAGTGCTTTTTACTGGCAACATCTCGTATACTGGCCTGATGACTGTGCGTTGCAAAACTGCGTTCCAATGTGTACTCCTAATACAAGGAATTAGGATAAAATTTAAATCAATCAATTGAACGACAGTATCAGTACAGTAAGTTGAAACAACAATACACGTACTTTCATACAATAAACCACATTCCACCTAACCAGTGTGACATGATTTACTAGCATAACCTAACCTAAATTTCAAATTCATTATCGAAATAACACTAACTCACATTATTGACAAGTTGAACTTTATAACCAAGCAAGAACTGCTCGTAGGTTCCCACGATGATTTCAAAGTTCGCCGACATTAATACACCTTTACTTAAATAAGTCTTAAAAGATTAAAGACAACTATTGACTATTTTGAAAGGCCAGCCATGCGGTTCAAAAAGCACGCTGCTCAACTGAATGGATTATATAGGAAATAAACATGGCTGCTACAACCACAAAACAAGTAACTCGTTTTTATCACTATGTGACGTTATATGTTAGTTAATTGCCACTGATTACCGCTAAGATTGTTAAGGTAAGAATGCGTCACCGATTGACACACGTCCCATACCGCATGGCAGGATTAAAATACCTGTATCTACATATAAAACTTTATGACGCAACAGCGAGAAGTGATTCATAATTACGATATAACATGAATCCACTAACTTTTTTTCAACGATTTTTTCAATTTTACAAAAAGCTTATCTCCTGATTTTCAGCAGCAATTCGACAATATCTTTTGAGCGATTTAACATATTTTAAACAACCCAAACAGTATGCTGATCAGTTTACATTTTCTTTCAATTTAAATTACTACGTCATATGGGATCCATTAAGCGCGATATTATTTTATAAAAAATATTGTAATTATACAACGTTATTCGAATTCGGCACTATAGACTATAACATCCGTGCCGTTGTGTATTAATTATTTATTTTGTGTTGTAATTACAATAATTATTACATTTAGGATAATTTGACCAGAAACATACGTCGCGTTGCCGAGCAACACTTCGAAGCGACGTTGGTCTCTGCTGCCATGTATCGCTATAATTATACTTAAAAACTACAAATTTCATGGTTTCCTTGAAATTATCTATGTACGCGCAAGATAAAGGTTCGAATTCTAATGCAAATAATATACCGAACCATTTGCATCGTCCATTCGTTCCCGCGCTTACAATAAATTCCGAACAATAACAAACGTGAGGAAGCTGCGAAGATCCAAAGGAAAAAAAAATAAAAGAAAACATCGGAAACGTAATCACGCGAATTCTCTCGACGTTGCTCCGCGACTCTGATAGATTCGCAATACGATTAACATTCACTCAATTATTTATTATGCACAAGTGTAAAAATACTTTGACTACTAAACAGCGGCCGAGAGTCCAGCCACTTCTGTACAATATGTTTCATGCGCATTTCGGCGACGTTTTCATACGACAATTCGCCTTGCTACTTTTCATTATTTCCAGGCATCAACACTCAATTACCCAGATGATATATCCTTTACTGTTATCAGAATTGAACGATATAAAACATTAAAATGACAAAGGGCAGTCATCGTCATCCAATAAGAAAATACTAAGGACACAAGGAAACTGCATGGTCTGTACATTTTCATTTTTATCACATTCATTCCCATAGCCAGAACTTTAATTTCCAGTCAGTCAATCAGATCAATCAAACATTCAAACTGAGCCAGCAGCAAGTGTTGATATCAAACTCAAAGAACACACAAACACTTTCATCCCAATCATACTTTTGGTTCGCAGGATAATAAAGATGAGGAAAATTAAATGCAAAGAAATGCGACCGATTGGATTTACATTTCCAGAAGAGACCGTAGTCCTAGTGATTGTTTAAACAATCATTAGGCACTTGTGACTTCCAGTGTCATTTCCAATCATTGGCTGCGTGACTGGATAAATAAACTTTTCCTATACTACCAACTATTACGGATGGATCTTTAGAATGTACTTTTAACATTACTACACTTAGTCATCGCAAGGAATCCCATTAACTTTTCTAACAATTTCATATTAATTTTACTTTCCCATTGTCTCGCTGTGACTCTATGCAATTGATTACTCAAGTTTGTCGAAGCAAGAATTACAAGGACAAAGCTAAAGCAAGAGACAATAATTACAAGTGATTTCTGATACTTCCAAGAGTTGAGATAATAATAATTCATGCTGAAATCTTTACTCGGAACATATGCGAGTGAGTCAGCTTTCATTTTTTAATAAAATTATATTTACGCACACAGTCGAATCTTGTAAATTAATTGGTCGAATGTCCATCGTCTGCGACAAGAAAAAAAAAGAATGAAGAATAATCACGAGTAAGATAAACCTCGTCTTCCATAACCCAGGACAGTATCGAAACGCTTTGACCCCGTAAACAAAAATATCGCATTCGCTGTCTATAAATTATTCAGAGTATTAGCTAATGTTTTTGATTTTTTTGAAAAATTCCACAACATCGAATCCCACGACATTCCAATTCGAGTAACCGAGTAAAAGTTCATTAAAGTATCTTTCGACGAGCTTTGCAGTGCTGAGCGTGCGCGAATTAATCTATTATATATTCTTTAAACTTATTCCTCCGAAGCCAATGAAGATTGTACGAGACAAATTGCGACGCCATTAAATTAAATTAAATTTTGATAGGCGAAGAAAAAATTTTCATTCGCTTTTCTTTTTTTTTTTTCATATCGCGAGGACGCGATAAGATCGTTATCGTCGTAATCAACGGTTGAAAGTCTTTTGTCGTTATTATTATCATTACTATTACTACTATTATCATTAAAACTATTAATGCGATTCGCGCGAAACAAACCGTTACGCACGCAAGGACATATTGGACGTCTATGTACAATTAATAATGAAGCTGTCAGCAGGAACAAGGCACGACTGACTTAACGTATTAAGTTTCATTTCAAAAGTTTGTATCTTTTATCAAAGGTCTTTTTTTTCTTTTTTCTTTTTTAAATAATCTAGCCCACTACAGTGCACGATGCACAAGTCCCGTCGCTCTGGCAACAGTAACGGCGAAACTTTCCGACGGCAATTACCCTGCTGTCACATTAATCCTTCTTGCTCAAGACTTTTCAAACGTTTCACAAAAGTTTCCACTTCTCTCTATCTCTACTTTCTGCCTTAGTCGTCTTTACAATAAATTCCATTATCTCAATCACAAAAACCTGCAGTATCCTATGACTGAATCGTTATTGTTAACACTTCTTCCTATCTCTAGCCTTCTGTCTTAGTCGTCTTTACAATAAATTCAGATTGACAAAATAACAGATTGAATCGTTACTGTTAACACTTCTTCCTATCTCTATCTTCTGCTTTAGTCGTCTTTACAATAAATTTCATTATCTCAATCACAAAAACCTGCAGTATCCTATGATTGAATCGTTACTGTTAACAATTATGTATAGACACGGCATTGACTTCGTCTTAAAAAATATTATCTGCCAGCGAATACGAGACGCGCGGACAGAAGACGCGTTAAGTGTAATAAAGATTAAATAAAAGCGTAACTGCGTGAGAACTCGAGAAAAAAGAAAAAGAAGGAGAAGAATAACGCGTCGCGTCTATCCGCCTCGCATTTGCATTTAAAAACCATATCCTTACGTAATTCCATAAAAACGGCGATACCTTTAATATGCTTTTTTCTCGACAAAATTTCACTCTAGCCCAAAGCACGTGCATACGTCCTACAAAAACGATTAAAATCGCAAGACTCTCCTCGTGCTATCGTTCGCTCGATTAAAAGTCTAAGCTCTCGGTCGTAAGATTTGCGCAATTTATTTATCTCGTCCTGAACCTTTGCGCAAATTTTATTCCATTCAAATAGACTGTGCGATTCCTCCGCCACCGTCTTAAGCGTGAATTTTGTTTCAGACAGAAAAAAACTAGTCACAACACGTGATATGATGCTGCAGTGATAAAGCTTAATATTCTTCAAATCTCTTAGTATCAAGAGAAAGATATATCAAAGATAGTGTTTCGTGCCTACGTAATCTAATACCTCTAGAGACCATCGATTCACGAGAGAAACGATTAGTAGAGCAAATTGGATAGATGGTTAATCGCCAGGTACATTGAGTCTTCGAATAGATACTTGTTTCCTTTTTAATTTAATTTTACCTATGTATACAATAGCTAATAGTGGCCGTGAATCCGTCCTGGATTAATCCACAAAATTGTACGTGTCCGCTGACCTTTGTCACAGTCCCAGCCAATAATTCAGACAAGTATAAATACATACAGCAAGTTTCACAACGCACGACTGTCCTTAAGCCACTATCGCAATTTTCCTCCGTTCCGATTCTCATGAAGATTACGAATTGAATCTATTAACGGTTGCAATAACTGTACGAGCTAACGACAAGCGAAAGAATAGGAAAACACCTGATTACAGGAAATTAATTTTAAGTATCACAAGATATGCAGAGTTTTTCCTTTTAACTTTGTGACAGCGCGATTCCCGTGTTCAACGATTGGTATACAGAAATTAAAGTCGGCTCGTGTTCTTGGATATCCGCAAAGAAGAAAGATATGTAGAAAAAAAAAATACAATACAACCGTGAGTTGGGTAAATGAAATTATAATTTTCGACCGATAAGAGAATGATTGATGACGATCGTGATGAACATTAAAAAATTGTGCTTCATTCGTAACGCACGAAGTTCGAATTTTCTTCGAGCGTCGCAACGGCAAAGGAATTAAGATGGCGATATCAACATTTTACTTTTGTCCTTTCTTTTACATTATAATTTCATAAAATCATGAGCCGCGTTAACACCTTCCGTTTAATATTTAATGACGATCAATGTGTGAGGTCAATTCCTTACTGTGGGCTCCGGTCGGCCACAAATTTGTATAAAAAATCGATTTCGCGTTTCCCGCTAAACGCGTTATCATTAGAATTATCATTGTCAACGACGTAAAATCGGATGATACTCCAAGAACTTCGTGATTTAATACTATCTGACTGATCCGATTGGCATCTTGGCCTGTCGTGTTATTTTTTCGATAATCATTTAAGGCAGGAATATGTTTCCTCGTTTCTTTTCTCTTTCTTTCTTTAAATGTATTCTGCGCCTGTCCACTTGGATGCCAGTGACACTTGCCATACGGTGAGGATTCGCATTTTTATCAACGTAGAATAACCTCCAAATTACCATATACATGACAAGACATACGCAATCATGTTGTAATGTATGTAACTAGAAGTTATGAAGAATAAATGAAGGACTAGGAATCGTAAGGGATCCTGCTGAATTTTCGAACCCTCAGAAGCGCGACCTTGAGTGCCCAGAAAGTTTCCATGTTTGTAAAAATTTTCCAAAAGCGCCTCCTTCTCCGCCCACCTGTCGTACAGCCATCTGGTCAGCTCCTCCGGCTTTCTGGGTACCTACAAATAAATCCATTAGTTCCAACTGACGATCCACCGTTTCTAATAATTGATTAACATCGTGATACGTCCTACGAAGGAGCTTTCTTACCACGGAGCTAGGGAAGAGTCGATAAAAAAGCACAGTATCACAAGGCGGCCTCACGCCAGTTATAATCGTAGGTAAGTCTATTGGCTTGCCTTGAGGATATGCTATCGTTATATCGAGAACCCAACTAATTTCAGGCTTAGCTACTGTCATGCCTGTAACGTTAAAGAAGAGGAGGATGACACTCTGGACACGTAGAATGCACGCGAGTTAAGTCACCCCCATGCATTCTATTAATAACATGTATAACAGTAAGACAATGTAGCATATGTCACTGGTTGCGAATGAGCAGGACTGAGCATAATAAGATAAGGAAGAACGAGGAACAGAAATCGAGTTACTTGGTGAATTAATATTATTAAGCGACTGGGATGTTCCTTTACTTGGTCTGTTGTTTAGTTGTTGGTCCGTCGTGTTATTGTTCTGTGCTGGGCCGACGACATCGAATATCGTCTGCATGGCTCCAACCCTTGGTAACGTAACGTTCTCTAGTGTAGGCAAGTTATTCTTCTTGGCGAACTTCTGCGAGGTCTCGCGCCGCTTGCAGAGGAAACCGCCTTCTGGGAACAGCACCATCCACTTGCGATTTAGAGGTATATACGAGTCCCTTAAATGTTTCTCCAGCTGCTTCAGACTCTCCTCTCGTCTCTTGCGACCCTGATACATTCGTGAGGAGACATTCATGTTGGGAAACACTGACCGATCCAAGTACACTTGATTGTTCGATGCTGAGTTACACTTGATATAGATAGATTGTTGAAGGAAAGTTTCTGACAACTCACCGAGACGATGAAGAAGTCTTGATGAAGTATGGAAACTATACCAAAGTTTGTGAACTTGAACACTCGGTCCATGATCCACATGAGATTTGGTAGCACGTTTGGCTTGGCATTAAAGGTCGTCATTAAAATAGGAACATCGCCAGTGCTCTGGTGATTTGCTATTACAAGAGTTCTGTCGCTAACGATCTTCTGTATATCATCGCCTTGTTCGATAACTGTTAATAACAAATACATATTAAAATGACTGTTCGTTAGCGTTTTAAAAATCATAAGTAAAATGAACCCTTACTATCATAACCGGCTGTCCACGTCCACATGGACACCATAGCTAAAAGCCAGTGAAAGAAGAGGCCTTCTATCCGCCAATAGATTTGGGGTTGATAAATTTTTACAGGAAAAAGCAATGTCATCCATACCACGTACGTGGGTATGCAATAAACATTGTTTAGAATTACAAGTACAATGCGTAGAATACATTTTAAAAAAGACACTATGCTGCTAATGATTCTGAAAGAAGAAACATATATTTAAACATTGTTATTGGTGTGCCCAGCTGAGATAAACTAAAAATTTTTTATTAGATAAGAGAATCACAAGGATAAATCTAATATTTTTTTTATTATTTATAATAAATTTAACTCCATATTAATAAATTGCAAATTCAATGGTAGATATATGACTTGCATGTTCAGGAAACGGATGTAACGGTCTCTTTCTACTCGAAACACTGGTTTACCAGATAACTTTACTTTAATTTGAATACGTATATTGACTACCCCATTCTCAAACAAACAAGACACGTACCAATAATATAGCAATAAATAATAAGTCGATATTTAAAATCAGACTTCGAGTAAGATATAGTTTATTTCCAAGATTATGAATATTTGTACTGCTGATGTATAGGCGCGATAAATATTATTGCACTGACTATCCGGAAGCCTATGCACCATCCACTTAGGCAATTACATTGTTAAGTATTAAAGTAGATTCTGCAAGATGATTCAAGATAAATCTACCCCATATTATATATGTGCGCTATCATACAAAATGACTAAGAAAATAATTAATCCTATCAGAAGTTCAACTTAAGTATATCGGCATATTATTAAATAAATTCTTAGCAATATTAGAAAAAAAATTCCAATCTGTTTAAAACATAGTACACTTAACTTTTTATTACCTACATAAGAGGCACCGTAAAGCAAACTGCTGTGCACATGACTAATTAAATAATTTAAAGGCAATTGATTTTCATTTTCATTTAAATGACCTATATCGAAACTCAAACATTACTAGAAGAAGGGTATACCAATATCATCAATGAAATAAGCTATGCCAATGTAACAGTGACATAATTATACTGTTTCCTGTTAGTAATTTCCCTTACAATCACATGTGATTTCATTGGTAAGCTATAACGAAGCGACACAACGTGTACATATTCTACGAGCAACCAACGTGTTCCAAACGTACATAGCTACGTTTGAATTTACCATGAATTGACGAAATACGTAATTAAGTACAGTATAGCAGGAAAAAGGCAAGATAACAGATGAGCAAGAGGTTAAATTTAAATATATATATTTCGAAATGCAAGTATTGCACCATAGTGTGACATGCCGGTGTTCCTAGGGCTAAAAACAAATAAATATATTCAACGCAGCCAAGAAAAACGTGGAACCGCGAGAAATTACAAAACGATAAGTAAGCAAGTATACAGTATTAATCTTCGTGGATTTTTTCCATTAGAACAATGACTCACCTGACGGGTGCAGAAGCGGATGATGTTGAAGATTCGGTCATTTTCGAAAGTCGCCACCCGTTCGACAAATTCGCGTAGCTCTCACCTGAACTTTTTTTATCCACCATGGCATTTCCTCATTTTTGACAAAAATTACGTAATGAGACAGATCATTATCTCGAATGATAAACGAGAACTCGAGATCTGTTTACACGAAAATCGTCTCCGCGTAAGGTGGGAAAAAAAAAAGACACACGTAAACGGTACGCGTGCCAGCGACGCCTATTCCTCTCACAATGTCCGAAATTCTTATTCCTCTTCTTTTATCCTTGACGCCGTTCTTCCAATTAAACTCTGAAAACTGACAACGTAACGGTCACTCGCGCCGAACATTCGCGTTTAATTATTATATCATTAGCTCTGACAGCCCGCAAGAGCAAATACTAAGTTTAGCGGTTCATCGTTCACTAGCATTTCTGTGCCGCCGCACGAGACGAAAACACCATTTTCCAGCGCTTCTGCTGCGCGCAACATCACCTCCACTCAAAACCAACTGAAACGCGCACTTCAGCGTACTTATACGATTTATACTATGGGCTACTAGAATGGTGGCCAAGGTTGACAGTGACGCGCCACTGACGTCACCGTACGCAACAAAATGGCCGCCGAATTGACCGACAGTTCGACTTATCTTGAGGGCGAAGCGATTTGATCTTTCGTCGATCGAACGAGGTCCTGAAATTTTGTTAAAATATCTTCTCATTTCTTTGATAGCCGTTCAAAGCTACTGGTTCTTAAAGCATTTTTATATAATAATGAGATCTCACTGCGAGTAACGTTCTAATTAACGTTTAGCATTTAGGATTACCTAATTAAATTTGAATACAATTATCCGTTGTGCAATTCTTGAATAACTGTTTTAATTTTTGACCTTTCCATTGCATACAGATTTCTGTAATAATTTATGCACACTATTCTTCCATATCGACTGAGTTTTACTTGTTTTTATCTATGCGGTTACGTTTCTCTGCTAAGAATAATCTGTGTCCGTGCTAAGGTGTCTGCAAGAGCAGACACAATTTGGTTCCGACAATAAGACGGCCTCTTTCCTACGGTAAAGGGGATCGTGAAGCAATCATTTCGAATAACTTTTAAATTTCAATAAATAGTGAAAATATGGCTTTGAATATTTTGAGATGCCGAATCGTCGGTGGTTCGATTCGCCATCTGAAAGAGGCCGGTGGTCTTCTAACCGTTAAAATTAAAAATTTCGATAGACCAGTATGCAGTACGTCCAAGGTAAAGATTTTTTTTCCTCGTCTTTGAGCAATATAGACGGAAACTTTTCGACTGGTACAAGGTAAACCAGTTGATATTCTGTAACTCTCTTTTGACCCAATGTCCAGTTATTGTACGGCTGTTTATAGCATTCTCCTGCACTCTCCTGTTTTTCTCTAGATATCCCCTGATCCCATTTTACATAATCAACTAACGATATTCCCAGAATAGAATTTGCCGGTGTAAATGAAAAAAAAACCAGTGACACTTCTCGAAATCCTTAATTTCCATGGAAACATAGCAGCACGTATAATAATCCTGATAGCTATTCATAAAGCAATTAGCAATTCTCGCTAGAATATCAGAATGCTGTTCATCAGTTATCAAATAAAAAAGAAAAACAAAACAAAATTAGGTCAACTATAAAACAAGTTGATGCTATTAGCCTGCACTTGAACGTTAAAAAATATGGACACAAATATCTTCATGTCATATATCATCAAAACTGACTCATCTTCTCTGAAAACAATTTTCTTTTACAATATCTTTCAAAATGTCACGTGCCAACTGTATACACCGTTGATAATGCTTTCAAGGTTATTACTCTTAATTTCCAAACGAAAATAGTTTTTCAAATAAATGACAGTGCTCGGAATGAATTAGCATTCGCGAAAAAGTTAAAAAATTCGCAAAAAAATCCAAGCATCAGTCATTATTCCACGTAATTATTACACCTGATGATATTCTAACTCGTAACGTAAAACTTAGCCATTCTTCAAAAAAACATACTGAGAGAGAATCAAGCAGGATGACGTAATTATGACCCCCAGCACTTTCACGTCTCTTGCAATATACTATAGTAAAACAGTATTTGTATGTATTATTTGGCTGCACACACGTAACAGAAAAAAAAAAAAGATATTCACGCTGTTCGAGTTTGATATCGAGGAGGTCGTGCGTTTCTCTAGTCTCCAGTCTTTCATAGTCGCACGAGCGTTAAACACATTCTTTGACATCGCAGCAATAATTTTTCGTTCTCCGACACGATGGTTCGTACCGTCTGGCACTGACTGATTCGTCAAAAAGAATAATATATGATAAAGAAAAAAAAAATCTAATCAATTACGTATCTTCCAGGACGGCGGAAAAGGTTACAGAGTGGAGAAAGATACTTTTGGAGAGCTGAAAGTACCAGCCGACAAATATTATGGAGCTCAGACACTCAGATCTGTTATGAACTTTCCGATTGGCGGTCCTTTCGAACGAATGCCAGTAAGTAATTAAATTAAGTTGAAAGAAAATTAATCAATTAGAATTTAGTTTAATTTATGTATTCAGTATAAAATTAAGAGGTATAAAAACAATAATTTCAGTACGGAGTAATCGTCGCCATGGGTATCCTGAAGAAAGCAGCTGCAGAGGTAAATAAGGAATACGGATTGGATCCTAAGATTGCTGATGCTATTAGTGAAGCTGCTGATGAAGTTATCAGTGGAAAACTTTACGAAGATCATTTCCCATTAGTTATCTGGCAAACTGGTTCTGGTACGCAGACCAATATGAACACAAATGAGGTTCGTCACAAGTGTATTACCCAGAATCAATTCTATGATTAATTAAAAATCTTTAATTAAATTCTAATGAAACTGTGTGACAATTAGGTGATATCTAATCGAGCTATCGAAATGCTCGGTGGTGAACTTGGCTCGAAGACACCAGTTCATCCCAATGACCACGTTAACAAGTCCCAAAGTTCAAACGACACTTTCCCAACAGCAATGCACATAGCCGTAGCCATTGAGATCAACAAAGTATTGTTGCCTGGCTTGGAACAATTACACGCTGCGCTCAAGCAAAAATCCGAAGAATGGAAGGATATCATAAAGATCGGTAGGACACATACACAGGATGCTGTTCCGCTGACGCTCGGCCAGGAATTCTCAGGTACGCCTGGTTCTAGTTGCTTTATAAATATTTTTTATTCATGCAAATTACATTCAGTATCTTTTAATATTCTTAGGATATGCCACTCAAATTGAATTTGGAATTCAGAGAGTCAAGGACACTTTGCCAAGACTGTACATGCTTGCCCTTGGTGGAACTGCCGTTGGGACTGGCTTGAATACGCGAAAAGGATTCGCTGAAAAGACTGCAGCAAAAATTGCCTGTCTAACCGGATATCCGTTCGTTACAGCACCTAATAAATTCGAAGCGTTAGCTGCGCACGATGCGATCGTTGAAGTTCATGGAGCATTGAATACCGTGGCTGTGTCTATCATGAAGGTCACTGATGAATTGACCTAGTTGACCTTTCAGTGATGGCGGATGATAAGACAGATGCCCTTTTGTTATGGGAAGAAAAAAGCCGCCATCACTGTAGGGTCAAAGATAATTGTCACAAGGATTAGGGCTGTTTTTAATGAGCATAATTAATTGTAGATCGCCAATGATATTCGATTCTTGGGAAGCGGACCTCGTTGCGGCCTGGGAGAGCTGTCGTTGCCGGAAAATGAGCCAGGAAGTTCGATAATGCCTGGAAAAGTAAATCCTACTCAATGCGAAGCCATCACTATGGTTTGCACTCAAGTTATGGGAAATAACGTAGCAACCACTATTGGTGGTAGCAATGGACACTTTGAACTTAACGTTTTTAAACCTGTCATGGTTGCCAATACTTTGAGATCTGCTCGTCTTCTTGGCGATGCTTCTGCATCGTTCACAAAGAACTGCGTCGTTGGTATTGTTGCTAATGTTGATAACATTAAGAAAATTATGAATGAAAGTTTGATGCTGGTTACTGCCCTGAACCCTCACATTGGTTACGATAAGGTAAAATTAACAAGTGACAAGGTAAACTTTTAACGAAGAGATATTATTCTTCTTTTGTACTTCGCAGGCTGCTGCGATAGCTAAGCAAGCTCACAAGGAGAAATTAACCCTGAAGGAAGCTGCTCTGAAAAATGGTCTTACTTCTGAACAATTTGACCAATGGGTCAGGCCCGAAGAGATGTTGGGACCTAAGTAATAAATAAAAGAGAGAAAAAGAAAGTTTTCGAAGAAAAAGTTAATCGTCAAAGAAACATCACGCAGAACATTTTCTGTATCAATTTGGATCATGTAAATAATCGTTGAGGAATTCGTAACACATGTTCCAAAGCAATAAGAACTTTGATAATAGTATTAATGAAATTTTTGTGAGACAGAAGTATATCGTTATAAATATTAAAATACATATGAGTTTTATTTAAAAAAATGTCTTTTCATTTACTATCTTAGTCGAAGTTCCGAGTAGTCGAATAATGAAAAATAAAAAGATACGATCGGCGAAATCGATATGTTTCCCCACTCACGTAAATAAGTAAGCATAAACTTCAAGGTTAGTGATGAATCTATTTTACGGCGGTGTAAGGTAGCCCGTTCAAAAAATTGCTTGTCAATTAGATCAAAACTATCTTGATCTTTTGCAAGAATGAAAAATGTCACTTCCGGTATGTAATTAAATACGTTTAACGAGCTAAGTGCAGAGTCAACACTTTACAAGTGGATATCATTCTTTCAAAACGTACACCTGTGGTTATTCGAGTTTTCAAGATTATTAAAAAATTGATCATGGGAAATTGCATTATCTGTTTCATATCATACTTAATGATGCAGCCTCCGAGCTGCATAAAAAATGCCTGTAAATATACAAATCACTCTCATCGTTTCAGCAGAATAATTTTCAGAATATCCTGAGTATCAAGAATATCACTATCGCTATGTAGATATTAAGGACAGTTGTGTAAGAAACATTTTTAAGAGAAATATGGTAAATTAATGGCTTTGCACAAAATTGTATACGCGCGATATCGCTAGCACTGTGGGGTATAGGTCATGTACAGAGTTTTTATATTTCAGATGTGATATCAAGTCCTTCTTGAGCATCCGCAAGAGCAACAGTAAAATGTTATCCAGATTACGATATTTTTTTAAGAGAGCTGGAGACAGACATTATGGAAAGGTCGGTGTGATAGGAGTACCTTTTGAAAAAGGACAGGTACGTAAGTCTTCTTTTTCATTTTCTTTACTTCAACTTATGTTAACTTAAAATAAAAATCAAGTATTTCCTGTTAATGGTATTGCTCTTCTGTCTCTTTGGCTATTTTTGAGTAAATTATGCATTATTAGTGATAATAGTTTCAAATGTATATTTAGAAATTTGTAGTTAATTTTGTTATATTCTTAAAGTCAAGATGCTGTAATGTACCGTGTGAAAACAAAGTGATAAGATAATCAGAGTATTGTGAAATTTTGTAAGACGTATGATGAACTCAAATTCTACATAATGTATTCTTGATCGATGTATAAAAATATATTTTTTTATAGACTAAAGAAGGTGTAGCTGGTGGTCCAGAGGTAATACGAGCAGCTGGATTAATAAATGAGTTACAGAATTTAGGTATGTAGTTGTTAAATATAACTTTGTTCTTTACTGTTTATATTTTAACTGTTTCGTATTTGCTTTCTGTGTTTAAACGTGCAAACTGTTGATAAGATGAATTTACAAATTGTGCAATGTCAGTGCGATTTTGAGACTTATACAATGTATTGCTTAACTGATAAACGGAATAATATAATTAATTTAGTATTATTTTAAAAGGTATCGATGTAGTGGACTACGGGGATGTTTCTTATGAAATAGAAAAAATTGACGGGGTTGTAAATATGCCACATTTGGATCACATAGCTGCTTGTACAAAAAAAGTGTCTGAAGCTGTTCAAAATATTATGAAGGATAATCGAAGAGTTCTTACTTTAGGTGGTGATCATAGTTTAGGAGTTGGAACTATAGATGGTCATGTTAAGGTAATTTTAAAAATCATTAAATAAAAATTAGGAGCAGTTAAGGAAGTTATTTCTTCAAAGGCTAAAAAAGATGTGGCTGTTTTATGGGTTGATGCGCATGCTGATTTGAATACCAATAAAACCAGTAAAAGCGGTAATGTTCATGGTATGCCAGTTGCTTTACTGACTTCAGAATTATCAGATTATTGGCCGCATCTTCCTGGCATGGATTGGCAGATGCCAATGTATGTATATTTTTTTTTCAAATTACTTCGATAGTAAAAATTATTTCTTTAAACACAAATTGTTTTCAGGCTGTCAATAAGAAATGTAGCATATGTAGGTCTGAGATCAGTAGATCGATATGAAAGATTGGTCATTGAAAAATTTGGAATTACAGCATTCGGAATGGAGGATGTTGAAAGATATGGTAAAGTTATTGAATTATCCTTCCGCAAATACCATGGGTAGTATACTACGTAGCATATCCACCAGTGGATAACCAAGAAAATATACCAGAAATTTCTATAAATCCTTTTTCAGGTATTCATGATGTGATTGCCATGGCTTTAAAAAAAATTGATCCAGATAATATAAAATCATTACATGTTAGTTTCGATATAGATTCGCTTGATCCTTTAGAAGCACCAAGTACAGGAACTGCAGGTAAACAACCAGAATCGTTATATTAAAATTGTGTTGATGAATGATTTTTTCATATTCTCCCATACCACTAATGAAATGTAATTTACAGTGCGTGGTGGACTTTCTTTAAGGGAAGGTATTCATCTCATGGAAGAATTATATCGAACACAGAGACTGAATGCTTTAGACTTAGTCGAGGTGAATCCTAAGATAGGTGACGAACGCAGTATAAATTTAACAGTAGGAGCTGCATTGCATATAATACAAGCTGGCTTTGGTTATACTAGGCGTGGACTTAAAGTACCCAAAGGAGTTACAGATATGCCTTTACAGACATTCCGATAATCTCCTATTGAATTAATCATTTTTTAAGAATTACCAATATATATATTTTTGAATAAAACATATACCTTTACGGTCCGAGACATAGTCAATTTTTTACTTTTAATTTAAATTCGATACAATGTTAACGTATAATTTTAAATCGACAAAATAAAACCGTAATCTCTCTCTCTCTTCCACCATTTATTTTTGCCACTTTTCACAGCACTGAAGTTGAAGACAAAACTTAGAATTTTGTCTGACCTACCCGCCAACTGCAATGAACCATTTTCAATTAGCCATACATAGGTGGCAGCACTAGTGCGTATTATTAAATGGGAAGATGTTATTGGCCACAAAAAAATACATAGCTGAGAGATAGCCAATAGCGTGCTTTCTTTCTCCGACTGTTGATTTGCGCACATAACCTAACCTAATACTATAACAATACTCTGGCTTTTTTGAGATCTTTCGGAAACTGTATACAGGGGCACCATTTTGTTCCCTAAATCGACAAGATCACAGGCATTACCGGTATAACGATCTACAAACCGCCAAGACGTCGCGTTGAAGTGCGTTAATGAAGTAATACTAACGAAATTTATAGATCTGTTGGACGTTGAGTATGGAAATGACGGAGGAGGGTGAGCATAATGTGCTCCAGAATGTTTTAACTCCTGAAGAATTTACTCAGATACCGGAGGAAATTGCCAAAAAACTCAAATCGTATTTCAACGAGAAGTTTGAAGAGTTCATCACCGCCAAAGCCGTTTTCGAGACCGGTCGGCAGAACCAAGGTAAATAACTTTTTACAGTTTGTGAATTATTATCTGGTATTGGTGTTTGTATCAGTTCAAAGTGGATGGTCAATTTTCTTTGCACGCTGTTTAATATTTCTTTACCTTAACGTATTGTTCCATGCCCCTAGAAGTGTATACCATTTTTTTTAAATCTATAAATACTGGGTTCAAGTCAGCATCTACCGTTGTCCTTACGTTGTCCCTACGTGAAAGTTTCTTAGAGGTTCAATTGATATTCTAATTTGCAGAAAAAACTTTAAATGATTTACAAAAGGATCATGCGGAACAGAAACTAGACTTGGACGAATGTAGGGGAAAGCTAGATTTGGCTGAAAAATATATAAAAGAATTAGAAGGCAAAGTTGACGATGCTAAAAGAGATATATTCAAACTACAAGAATCTGTAAAGAGGTGAGTTGCTTTATATAAGAAACAAGATATATATTCTTATGTCTAGAATGATATTTTAGGGTATATTATTTTTTAGACTCGAGAAGGAAAATGCAGAATTACGCAGACAAAGGGACGCGGTGTCCGACGAAAGAGATGCCTTACAATTACAGATTGAACGACGTGACGCAGAGGTGGAAAGAATGCGCACTGAGCTTACATCTCTCGGTAATCAATTGCAAGCAGCAGTCACTGCAAAGTGTCAGGCTTTTGCAGAAATGGAGGAAGTCAGAAGTCGTGACATGACATTAGATTTCAAAGAGAAACGGCTCGATCAAGAGAGAACTCTTTTCGCCCAGCAAATGGCTGGATTGGAGGAGGAATTGGCAAAACGAACTGCGGAGTTGCAGGCAGCCAGAGCAGAAGCTTCGTCCCGTGCACTTCTAACGGATACACGACTGACCCAACGCGACGAGGAGCTTCGTATTGCAAACGAAAGTGCAGCCCAGATGCGCGAAGCCCATACGACATTACAAAGACGATGTGAGGAACTTGCACAGAAGCTCGAGGAACAGAGGACGCACGAACTGTCAATGCACGCTTCCTACAGGGAGGAAGTAGGAGCCCAAACAAGACTGGCAGATCTTTACAAGGAAATGGCTAACGAAGCAACTGGCAAGGCTGATGAATTTAGTAACGCAGTGAAAGAGCTTCAGGAACTTTTGGAACAAGCTACCGAACAGTATGGCCTGCTCGAAACAAAACATAATGAACTTCAAGCTCAGCACGAAGAGGAACTTGCTGAGAAGCAACAGAAGATTGAGGCCTTAGCCAAGGAACTTGAACATGCAAATGAATTATTAAAGAATATAAAACAGGAACGACTCGATCAAGCTGTAGAACAGTTGGCACCAACCGCTGCCATTGCTAGCAAAGTGCTGAAGAAAGGTCTGACTCTAACTCAGATTTACACTCAACTTGTCGAAGCCACTAATGAATTAGCACTGGAACGCGAAGAAAATGAACGACTCAAGTCACAAATGGAGGTTATCCTACGTGAATTAGAAGAAAAAGCTCCAGTGCTTCAACAACAGAATAAGGATTATGAAACGGCGGTTGCCAACGTGGCAACTCTGTCCCAAAGACTGGATGATCTCCTCGCTGAGAATCATCGGCTACGAGAAGACACCGACAAGACGAAGACTATGGCTAATCATCAGATCAGAGAAAATCAGAGACTCAAGACTGAACTGGCAGACTTGGCCAGACAGGTCTGTTTCCTCTTAAAAGAGGTGCAAGAGAGCCGAGGTGGTGCTCCTATTCCTACGAATGACTTATCCTCTTCCATGATGGATATTGATGATCTTGCATCCTCTCAAATAATCAGCAAGAAACTAGTGACCTTCCGAGACATTGAAGAACTCCAGGAAAACAATCAAAAGTTGCTGTCGATCGTCAGGACTCTGTCATCCAGACAGGAAGAGATAGAACGAGCCACCGATGAAATAAATTCTGGCGAGATGAAAGAGAAGCTAGACAGATACCTGGAACAGCTGGCAGAAATGCAAGCAGCGCAGGACAGACAAGCAAAAATGTTGGACGGTCTTCTCCGTCAGCGTGACATGTACAAGAATATGTATCAGCAGTGCCTTAACCAGGCATCCAACAAGACAGACCGAAATTCCTCCTGCAGAATAGACGGAGACAGTTCGGAATCACAAACGGATGACAAGAAAACGGAGGACGAAAAACGTAAGGAGGAACAGAGCACCGAGCAGGACAAAGAAGCTCAGAGGAAACTTGCTGAAGTTGAGATCAAACTGAAGCAGGTATCGGACGAGTATGAAACTTACAAAAAGGAAAGAGGCGCGCACGAGTCTATGCTCACGGAGGAAGCAGAACGTCTGAGGAAGGAAGCGGAAGCAAATTCCGCCCGTTGCTGCAGACTGAAGGCACAACTGGATTCAGCGAACGAGCGGTTCCACCTTCTGCAGGCGAACGTTACTTCGTACAAGTCGCAGATAAAGATCCTCGAGGAAAAGTGTAACAACTACAGTACAACTATAGGAAAACACGAGCAGAGCATTATGATGCTGAAGGACGAGACTCTGACTGCTCAGACCAAACTGTCTCGTGCTGAGGTACAGTTGGAAAACTTACGACAGGAACGGCAACTTCTGCGGGACTCGGAAGGACGTCTTCTTAAGGAACGCGAAGTCCTTCAACGGGAGAGACAGACTCAGGCGCTATTGAGAGCCGACGTGGAAGCCATTAAGGCTAGCCTGGAACGTGCTCAGGCTGAAGGTCAGTTACGGGCTGAACAAAGACTGGACGACGCTACTAGAGAATGCGCTGCTCTTCGTCGTCGTCTACAGGAGGAACAGGATCGTTTCAGGGAACTCGCGTCGCATTTAGAACGTCAGCTTACGGCTGCGCAGCAACGTCTCACCGAGGAACGTACCCTGGCTGAACGGACTCGTACGGAACTCGAGGAGGCGCGTACTCTGGAGGTCGAGAATTCACGACGTATCGAGGAACTCAGTGCGAAGTTAAGACAGGCTGCTGCACATTCCATTGCCAAACCCATCACCGGGGACGAGAGTCTCACCAAGAGATTGAAGGAGCTGGAGATGCAGTTGGCTGGCAGTCAGGCTGAAGTGAAGTCGCTGTCGGAACAGTTGAGAGCTGCTCGACAACAGAGTCAACAGTACTGCGACATCGCTGAGAGCGCTGAGAACCAGTTGCGAGAATTGACGGCTGAGCACAACAGAGCTCGCGAGGAACTGGAAACGGCTTTGAAAAACGCACAGAACAACGTGATTAATTTCGAGAAGAGAGTTAAGGAACTTGAAGAGGAACTTGCTAAGGTGTCCAGTGGACGTCAGGAGACGGATTCCGAACTTCGTGAGAAATTGGCAGCTGCTGAAATGAAGTTGGAAGAATTGGACGAGGTCAAGGGTGAGTTGGAACTGATGAAGAGCGATCTTCAAAGTGCTTCAGCGGCCGCCAAGGAAGCTGAAGAGAAATACGGCAGGGAGATGGTGCTTCATTCGGCGGATCTGCAAACCCTGGCAAAACTTAAGGAAGACTGGAGCACCGTTGCTGAGAAAATCGCTGTTCTCACTCGCGAAAGAGATGCTGCCATCGAAGCTCTTCAACTGGAGAAAGCAGCATGGCAGGAAAGGGAGCAGCGATTACGAGATGAGATCATGGAGACGCAGAAGAGGATTCAAGATCTGGATGCACAGAATGCACTGCTTCATGATCAAATTCAAGAACTGAGCGACAGAGCAGCGATCATGCAGAGTCAGCAGCCGAAATCCAGTCAGGAGAGTCCGGATACCAGCCTGGAGGCGATGAATCGCAGCTTCAGCGGTCTAGAAGAGGATTCCAAATCAGCTGAGCAACTCCTACGAGTGATGAAGTATCTGAGGCGCGAGAAGGATTTGGCAGTTGCCAAATTCGATGTCCTCAGGGCTGAGAACCTGAGACTCAAGTCCCAGGCGGAGGTTTATGAGAAACGACTCAAGGAGACCGAGGCACTTCTTAATTCCGAAAGAGAAAAATCCGAGATCGACGTGGTCACGACCTCCAAGCATGCAGAACTCTTACGCAAGGTAGAAACTCTAAATGCTATTGCTGATTCCAATAGGATTCTTCGTGAAGAGAGGGACACTCTGAGTGCAAAGGTCACCGAGCTTTCAGCGAGAGTAACAGCCCTATCCGAAGAGGTTGTACCACTTCGTGAGAAGGCTAGAGATCTGTCTGCTAAAACGGAGGGTCTTATGCAAGAAAATTCTGGACTCAAAGGTGAAGCCACGAGATGGCGTCAGAGAGCCAACACCCTTATTGAAAGAGCCAACAAGGCCAGTCCTGAGGATTGGCGAAGACTGCAGACAGAACGTGAAAATCTTAGCAAATTATTAACTTCTGAACGAGAAACACATGCCAGAAGAACAGACGAACTGAACGCTATAAAAGCTGAGAAGGCTAGACTGGAGGAACAGGTTGTTCAGCTGCAGAAACAGGTGCAAGCTCAGAGTGATCAGATCTCCAGGATGTCAGAGGAGACTCGCAAACTAGGACAAGACTTGAACGAGGCCATTGCCGACTCAACTACCAAGGACAAGGATCTTGGTAGTTTGCGTAAAGAATTAACTGACAAAGAGGCTACTCTTAATGACATCAAGAACAAGGAAATTCAGATCCGCAAGATCGCTAAGAAGTATAAGACTCAGTTCGAGGAACTCGCTAGATCAGTCGAGGAGGAGAAGACAAAGTTGGAAGAATCCAAGGCATCCGGTGCGAATACCGGAAACGAGGACACGTCCCAAACAGCCCAGGAACGCGAAGATCAGCTAAGGGAAGAAGGTAGACAGGAACTTCGTCAAGTGAACGTTGAGCTGACTAGTAAGATCGATGAGCTGACTCGACAATTGAATGCAGTACAAAGCGAAGCAGAGGCGCTCAAGAGAGAAATAGAAAACATAAACAAGATCAGCGTAGAAAAAGAAGAGAGAGCCAAGCAAGTACTCAAGGGTGCCAGGACCAAGATAATGCAATTGACCGAGTCGAATAAAGTCTGCGAGAAGGAATTGAATGATTTGAAATCCAAAATTGATTCCAGTGCCAACGAGTCAGACAGCTCTGAGCACGATGCTAGGTTAGCAGCAATAAAATCACAAATGGAAGGCAGAATATCGAGATTGGAGCATGAAAAGTCTGAGGTCCATGCTGAGAAGGAAGCTCTTCTTCAGAGAGTGACCCAGCTCCAGAGACAATTGGCAGCTGGAGTTGGAGGAGTCAGTGCTACCACTGAGCCACCGACTGCTAATATAAAACCAATGTCTGCGCGCGCAGAAACTCCTTTGGCCAGTATTCGACCTATGAGTGTCGTTGTACAATCTAGAACAGCAGCAGTTTTGCCTACAACAGCAACAACGCCGGTTCTGGTGGCGCCTCAGCAGCAACAGCAACAACAGCAGCAAGCTGTTCACACGACAGAGACCAGTTCGCCCACCAGCAGTCATACGGATTATCAACCAGCTAGCACCAGTAGTAGCTCGTCTCAAACTGCAGCTGGTAATTTGAGACAACTGGCTGTGCAGCCACAGTTGAGCGAATCCGCGGAGTCTACTCAGAGAGAAGATCCTGAGAGTGCAGAGGGATCGATACGACAGGAGCAACAGTGTCAGCAGCAGCAGCAACAACAACAACAACAGCAACAGCAGACAGTGGCTCTGGTAAGTCCGAGGGTTGAGCAGCAGCAACAGCAACAACAACAAGCTGCAGCCAGCGATCAGCAGCAAACAGTGGCAAGTAGTTCTACACAGTCGGTGAGTACTTCTCAAGCATCCACAGGGCACAAAAGACCTAGGGCTCTTGAATCCCCGGCCTCAGGTTCCGGAGGTGTAAATACGGGGGATCATAGTAGGTCGGACCAGATTCCAAGTCCTAAGGCGAAGAGAAGTAGGCAACAGGAAGTGACGCCTACGGCTGCTGCCAGTGCATCGGAAGTGGAGTATCAGGTTCCTACTTCCAGTCAGAGAGATCAGGATGAGGAAGTTGAGGAAGGCTGTGTTGTAGTGGTTGATTGTGACGAAGGTGAAGGTGGCGGAGCACATCAGGCACAGGAGGAGGAAGAATTTGATAACGATCCTTACGAGGAGATGGAGGAAGAGGAAGAATTACCGTATGGCGTTGAAGTTGAGGTCGAGGGTGACAATAACGAGGTCGAAATTATTATGGAGGAAGATTCGACGAGCGTCGAAGTACCTAGGCAGGCACAGCCAGCGATACTGACCAATCAACAGCAACAGCAATCCGAAGCCATCAGCAGTGCTGGTCCAACCGGGGAACCAGCGTCTTCCTTTGCAGCAAGATCATCCAGAGGAATTGCTCCGATGCCTAGACAGCAGCAACAACAACAGCATCTTCTTCTACCTCAGCAAGGATACGAGGATGCTGGAGACGATAGTATAGTTCCTAGTACACCCACGTTATTTGTCCCCCGTCGAGGAGATAGTTTCGGCGAGGCTGTGAGTTCTCCCCAAGTGCCACAAGGTAGTTTTACGTTTGGTGATCCTGCGCCACCCTCCACGGCGTCCTCGACACCTGCCCTGGCTACACCTACCGGAGCTGCTACGAGAACAATGTTCGGTTCCTCCGGTTCCGGAGTGGCTCAGGTTGTTCAGGAAGGAATGGACGACACCAGGATGGACCTTACGCAACTGGAAGATGGTGGAACAGGACGGAGCGTACCCACGACTCCTCTTCAGGTATCGCCAGCTGCTGATCTACCTCCATCCACTAGCAGTAGTGGTCCATCCGAGGAACAGGAAGCTCCCGTTTCGGTCACAGCGGTTACAGCTACCAGAACAACCAGTAGCGACATTGCCGAGGATACGACGATACCGAGTATCCGTGTCTCGACCGCAGATGACCAGGAACATCCGCAGCAGGAAGTGGCTGCGGAAACCGACAGTGCTACTCCTGCAGATGGTGTAACTTCTGACAGCGAAAAACGACCTGAAGAAGCTGGAGCGTCAGCTTCGGGAACAGCCGACGACGACGTCGCCGACACTGGTGCCGAAGCTCCGGAAGATCCTGGTAGCGAAGTCACGGAAGAGGATCCGGAAGAGGAGAGTAGGGAAGCCGAGGCATCGCCCTCGAGTAATACCAGACAGAGAGCTCTGGCTGCTGCGACCGCCGCTGCTGCAGCCGCAGGAAATAACGTAAACCAAAACAGAGATTCTAACACGAGAAGATCCACGCGGACTCCGTTCAGGGCGGCTCGTGGACAGCGACCTACTCCCATCGTCTGGGACAATCAACCAGGACGAGGTACGTTAGAGAAATACGAAATTCCTTATCAAAATATATGATCTTTACTACATGTAGAATATTATTTTTTCTAAGGACAAGGCGTAATGCGCGGACATCCTACAAGGGGAAGTGGGCCCGTCGGTGATGGCGGAAGAGGACGCGGTACTAGAGGAAGACGTATGCGCTCCAAGTATCCTTACTCACGTTTCTAGAATCCCGTTAATATATGTATAGAGAGGATATTGTGGTTTGGTGGTTATATCGATGGAGAGCATTGAGATTGTTCGTTTGCGCTTCGATTTACAATGTCATTCAATTAAGACTTATCAATGCATTTGCGGATTTTAGCTGATTATCGTTCGATCATTTCTGGAAATCATTAGTAGCTACGCTCTTCACACGAGTATGTAGGCCTACGAGAAAGACAAATGTGTTATTTAAGTAGTACCGTCCTGGTTTTAATACTTTGTTTAAACTTTTTTTTTTTTCTACTATTAATATTAAACTATTTTCCATAATAGAATCGGCTACATTCCTACGAGGAAAAGTCCTGGATTTTTTTGGACACGCTACAGTTTGTTATTTATAGAATTCAATGTTGATTCTACGATGACCTCCCGATCATTAACTTTAGTGAAATGACATTTTACGGCGTGAAAAGAGAAAAAGGAAAAAATATATATATATCCAAAGAGAAACGACGGAAATTCTCTTCTTTTCCTTCTCGATTAATACAGTCAGAGTATTTCATTGATTATATGTAACGTGTAATATATTATATTGTAGACAGGATAATTAAACGCGCGATTAACACGTAAATAAATGTCCTTCATTGAAGTAGCTTCCACTTGCATTTTACCCAAGAGGAGAGCGACCAGTGTAGAGTGGCTGGTGGTAAACTTAAAAAATAAATTAATTTTGTACAATGAGTGTTTAAGGGTTGCATAAAAAATATCATTTATTTCCAGTCAAGTTAATAAATAATGCAAAATCGATTGTCTACCAATCGACAGCCGTTTTATACAATAAATATTAAATATAATAAATAGAGTAGATTTTAGAGCGTTCTAATAAATAAACTTGCATAATATTTCATTTTACGCTTAATATCTATTAATAAGTTATGGCAGATCAAAGAAGTCTTAGGATTACGGAATAGAGCGTATCACGTTATATGTTTCAGTCTCATTTTTTTTTTTTTGGTCGACCAGTACGTCTCTTAATGTCATTTTCAAAGTTCAATTCAAAGTCATGGATACGAGCCATAAGGATGGCTCGATCCTTTCGTACGGACGAACTGAGTATCAATTCGATCGAGCAGAAGATCGATCGTCCAATAAAATTAGCATAAAGCGTGATCCTTGATCGAAATTTTCTTATTCTTCGAGAAAAACGCAATTTAACGCACCTGATCGACCTAACGATCTGAATGTTATTCTATACTACCTAAATTAGATTACAAACAACAGAAGAAATAAAAAGATAACTAATACCCGTTTACTTGGAACGTCCCTGATTTCCATTATCGAATCGACGAATCGCGATCAACGCGTTTCCAATGTTCTACAGAGATTAAAACGATTTAAACGGTAAATACTGTCCAGTAATTAAACATAGTATCTCCTTAATTCCTCAAGGAATTACAAACTAGCTGAATCTTGGTGTCTTCGGACCGGAGGACATCTTTGCTCTCGAAGGCGTCACTCGGGATTCCGAATATCCGATAGTCACTCAGACAAGAAGTTATCGAGGAACAGGTGGGTCGTAGTGTTCAGTGAAAATAGTCGAATCAATTAAGATTCTGGCGCCGGTATCTAAAGCCAACAATTCACTTGGCCTCTGGCCAATTCACAACAAGGTTATAGAGATACAGTTAAATACGATATTCACTGTTGCGACGATAACAGCTGCTTTCTGGCTAAACTTCACTGCTGTCGAAGACTCTCAGTTCCTCCACTTAAATTAGCCGGCAGTTACTTTCGAACCCTTAAGGTACCGCGGTTGTCCCATTTATGAACATAACTCGGCGCTTCCTCGTCTCCACGTCGTTTTTCCTTTCCATGCATTCGCAGCTTCCGTGCTGCTCGACTCGAATCCATCTGTAGTCCGTCCGTCTTGTAACGAAATTCTTTATTTTCACCTGCATGTCTTCGTAGTAAATGGCTTCGGGAACTGGTCCACAAGTCATCGAATCAGTGCTGCAGCATCCGGCATGCTTGTCGCACGTACGGAGCACTACGCATACAGGATGATCGACGCTCTCAGACGTATTTTGATACATGTCTTCCATCATTTCCGCCAGGTAATAAGATCTTTCTTGAGGATTCGTGCACTTGAATATTATAGACATGTTCATGACTTGTCTGAAATGTATCTTTTTTATTTTATCGTGATCAGCGGACGGTGCGCAAATCGCTAATCGTTCGAAAGCCAAAAGAATTAGCACGTTCAGAGACCAAGAGATATTCATTGTGATAAATATTAAATAAATATCGCAGGGCCACTCGTAATGAATTTTCTCACTTGGATTTAACTTTACTTATTTCTAGTTTTGATCATATTCTATTTTTATCACAGGATTCACTTCTTATTCTTTTATTTTTACTCTTATCACCTGCCCGTCGCACCGATCTTCAATCTAATTTCTTATCAGGATCTTCAGTGA
Organism: Calameuta pallipes; assembly: GCA_030142375.1. NCBI lineage: Eukaryota > Metazoa > Arthropoda > Insecta > Hymenoptera > Cephidae > Calameuta > Calameuta pallipes. The sequence continues at coordinate 3,642,714 of JARQSW010000393.1, forward strand.
TTCTCCTCCGTAGTCTTCGGGGCTGCGAATCAAGAGTGAATTGACTTTCGTACTGTACGACTTATTTATACATCCACGAGGACTGCTGTACTAGACTGGCGTACACGTGCTACCGGCCAACCACAATTTTCAACTGGCAGAGAAGGGGGACTATGCAGAAGCATGGTGTTCAGATTTACCTACGTACGTGCGCGATAAAGAATTTCCATACGTGATGCAACGTCTTGGGAATTGCCGGCGACGCGACAATCCTTTTCCTCCTTTTTATACCATCTATATTGCATTATCGCATTTCTTCTTTCAGTGGAAATCAAAAAGCTCCTTAGACAAATTTACCCAGCTCAAACTATTTCACCAGTATCAAAAATCCAATGAAAACACAATGCGTAATACAATTAATTTGCTTTTAAATTATTTAACAAACGCCATCTTACTTTGTCGTTTTTTTTATTCGACTCTGCTACTAATATTGGTGCTCGATAGTTTTTTCTCTAAATTTTTTATACATCCAAATCTTCCTTTCAATTATTTTTCTAATACTGGCTAATTTTTACTGTCAAGCACTACTGTATTCAGGTCTATACTGTCTGGACGACTCCATTGGTATTTGTGAACAAATTATTTCCTCGGTCTGCTGAAACGAATCTACAGAACACAACACGGATAAGATAATGTATCGTAGAACTGACTGTGCATCGATTGTCGTTGAAAACATTGCAGAGTCTCGCTCCTGATTATACAGAATGTTATATAAAATAAAATCACATGGCAGAGTATAGAAAATAATAAATTACAGTAGTTTGTAGAAGTCTTGTTTATTTTAATCATCAATATTATTAATATTCATAACGAATACTAATGAAAAAGTCTCGAGGAAATACGTACGCTTCTTCGTTCTCTCTTATACATCTTACTGTGATAATTATTGTCCTAATTATAATTTTCTTTAGCTTTTTTCTTTCGTCCTCTGATTTACTGGATATTCACATTGGAATTTGTACTGCAGAATTTATCCTGATACGCTTCGTCGCGTTTCCTCGTTATATCCTGTTTTAATGATGCTCGTTTTTATTCTTAATTTAGAATTATTTATGCAGAAAAGAGGAACCGGATTAAGGGGACATCCCACGCTCGAAGACCGTAAATGTCTGATAGTTTCTTTTGCTTTTAATAACGGTCAAGAACGCGTCAATCCGTATTTGACTCACGCAGTGATTCATCTTGTGAGAAACATTTCATTATTTCGTGTCGGTTTCCACATGTCTAATACTTTCCTGCATGCCAATAGGTCAGTCACTCTTAAAGTAATAAAGATTATGTACCTGTGTAATAAAAAAAAAAAAAATAATAAAAGCCAATCTAAACAATGACTAAGATTTGGACATAACATATAAGCCTTTTTGGCCGTTTTTTTTACAAGTATAAACAGTCTCGATCGACGTAGCTCAATTACAGTTTGAATTACAAAATATTGCACAACGTCTGACCAGATAGAAAAAAAAAAACTAAAGATTCTATTCCTTTAGTGAGATAATTTAATGTTTCCTTGTAAACTGGAATAGTTTAATTAGCGATGCGATAAGTGATGGTTAATACAAAAGTTAATGGATTCACGGCGACAACCAAGTCTTCGGATTCTCAATGGTGATAACGTCTATCTCATCTTGAGTAAATCCCTTGATTATCATTTTTGGTAAAACGTTATTGTATATGTGCGAATATCCATGTCCTCCAAATTCGATCTAGAATTCGAAAAATTATTTTATAACCTCAATTCGAACTTTTATTAATTAATATACCAACCAGACGATGCTTCGTGTGAATGTCGTGACTCAGGAGAATTCTCTCCAGTTTTCCTTCGTCCCGTAGAAGCTTCACCCTGTCGATTCTCTGAGCATCGGACAGCATATCGGTCGATGGATTCAATTGATAATACGAGCACTCCGTACCGAAAAGATCGTACTGACAGAAACATCCAGAAGTAGAAAATTCCAGCAGATTCTCATCGGTAATAAAAGTGCCTAAAAATCCATACCGATTACAGACTGACAATTCGTAACCATCCAATAAAAGACTTACGATCTAAGTGAGACATAATAGCTTTAGTGACTGCACCACCAGCTTCCATGTAAAGTCGAATTATTTCAAAAGGTGCCCGAGGATCTCGTCCAGGATGAAAACTGACAGGACAACCGAGCTGGGCCTGAGCTTCACCAGCTGCTTGAATAGCTTTCCTCTCAAAGTCTGTATAGCCAAAAATCATTAATCAATATTTAAATTAATAGTTCAACAGTTACGGTTTTTGAACTACGTTTACCATCGATAGGCCAAGCGCTACCGACTTCTCCGATGAATCCAGCTTTAACCTCCGGATTCCCATTACATCCAATTGTCATCTCTTGCATAATGAGATCGTACATTTCTTCCTTACCCGCCGACAGCGCGCTCTTGTTTTGCGTCAGAGAAACGTAATGGCCTAATAAAGAAAATCACCGAAACGCATGACTCCCAGAGCTCGTTAAATCCAGTTAAATCCAAGTATACGAGGAATAACTACCAGTTCCGGCGATAACGTGCACGCCAGTTTCCAATGAAATATTTTTCATCAAAGAAATGTCCCTTTTTATTCCGTGACTAGTATTCTCAACGATTGTTCCACCGCCAAACTTTTTGAACAGCTTCGCGTCTTTCAACACAGCCGCGTGGGTATCGGAATCGTTGAAAGTAATATTGTAACGGCTGCCATACCTAACGGCAACAATACAACAACAATAGAAATAATATTAATACTCATGGTTTCCGGATGGAAGCCGCGTCTGCGTTCACGCCGACGTTTCGCAAACTTTATGATAAAGATAATAACTGAAAATTCGAAAACTCCACTAACGTACTTTTATTCTACTGTTAAACTTACGGATATTGCCTAACGTATCCTACGTTACACAGCTCAATTTTCTTCTCTAAGTAAGACTTGAGATTGTCGGGCGGTGACGTATAAAATTTTTCAAAATCAAGTGCAAAATGTTCGTGGGTCAAAGTTCTGCCAAGATCGGATGGACTCACCGGTCCCAATACTAGAAAAACATAGAGAAATAATCGAGTTAAGATGCTTCAATTTTCTTCTTACGTTACGTATCGACTCACCAGTCTGTACGCTCGTTATATTCATCTTAGTTTCTTGTACCACGAAAACCTGGTGATTCAACTAAATGAATTTGTCACCAAATTCCAGCTCGCTAATGAATGACAATGAAGCTGCGACGTCTTATGTAACTCAGGACTTGTTCATTGGATGATAACGCATACCATGCATTAATATCAGACCACATGTATTCTAAGGCAGAGATAAAAATAGCAAGTGACGATAATGGAATTGAAATACCGTGAAATCAGTAGCTGCTGTTACGTCCCACACCTTTCTTGTTATATTTCTATAGCCATCAAGAATCGCAATCAAAATTATCTTATAATTATATCTCACTGTAATTAAAATCCTAGCGTCATCCCAAATTATGTTCAACGGTAAAAGTTTCAAATTAAAGATTCGACAGTAATGAAGATTCAAATTGCAGAGTGCGATTTGGTGTATCGATTATAGGAAATAGGTTACTTGCTAATCGATACAGTTGGAATTATTGAGAAAGCCAAGTAAAAGCAGTCAAAAGTACCATAATTATTTATGGCACTTAAATTTACCGATCGAGAGTAGATTAGTTGGCTAGTTGACGCTCAAAGTAGTAATGATTGAAGTTACAGTTGAAGATGCAGCTCAGAGTTCAGTGGGCGAGTCCAGGCAAGTCATTGGGGGCCGATTAGGCCCGCTAAAGTCAATCGAGATTTAACTGTAGACAGTAGCCAATCGGATCTCCGTATTTACGGAAATTCCGAATCTGATTGGCTAATTCCGATGATTAATCCTCGGTTAATTTAGGACGAGAACATATACCCATAACCTACTTGTACATACGTAACATTCTACCTCATTGGGAGTTCCCCGTTTGAGAAACTTGGCTGTCTGATATTTCCTCATCCAGGACTTACCTGTCTGATATATTTTCCCCTCCATGAAAGTGCTTCGAGTGTACATACGTATATGGCATCTTGCACCATTATAACGGACAAAGCAAATGCCGACATTAAAACACATAAAATTCATAACAGAGTATCGTATTTACGATGCATGGGCATTTCAGGAGAATCACCATTCACGCAACTGCGGTTTTCTGGCTATTAGGTGAGATCATAAATACCCTAAACAAAAGTGCACCTTCCCACAATATACTGGGTGGTTAGGAATACATAAAACGGACATCGTGAATCGCCATTACTCACGTGTAATGGATATTCCTAAGTCCACACAGGATATATCGTTAACGTCATTCGGGCCTACGTTAGTCCCACTTACAGACCTTTTTTCTTTTCCACATTTTCCCTATTATTCATGCAATGTATCTTTAATATATTTCTGACAGTTTCTTGACTCGAATGGAAGCTTCTTGTTCATTCATCAATAATAGCTTGATCCTTGCTGATTAGCTTTTGTAAAACTGGTAAATATATAATTATGTAGCAGTTGGATTTCTTCTTTCAATTTATTCTTTGTTTTTTTTTTGATACCACTCAATTTATTTTACACTTACAGGTATGATACCTCTATACAGGAGTACAACGTAGCACTACAATGCGTCTGGTAGCATCCAAATGGAATGACTGGATCTTTAAATACATTAGAGATTACGTAACATATTTATATTTGAACAAGAGAAAAGGGAATGTACAATCCAATTATCAAACTGGCACCGGTATCAATGAATAAGTATCAGGAAGATTTACCAAATGTTCGCATAATACAAGTTGGCAAAGACATATGAGAAGAACAGAAAAATTTTGCTTTTTTGATACACATATATAAGGTATTAAGGAATTCGATCCAACTGGATCCAATTGGAAGGCTACCACGCGCAGGTAAGATCCATCTGGATGGATCCTGATAGTTTTGAAAGGCGAGTAAACTGAAACTCGTGTCTCTCGACTATTTTCGTCTATCGCGAAATTACGAGGACGGGAAGCAACGAGAAACGGTTAAAGACGAATGCGAATAATTAGAAGAGAATAATTCATATACGCAGTTGATAAGGGAAATGAGCTTGCCTTTGTAAGATGATAAAAACTATTTGCGAATACGATTATTTTTCTATCTTCGATCGCAGGATTAAACATCGTAAGGTAAACGAGAAGCCGACGGGCGCAGGAAGTGCGCGAATACATGAGATTAGGACAATTAGTAATGATCTTCATAATCAATCGTTTTATCTATTTTGACAGTTTTTCATTCATTTTTTTTCTTCGTGTTAACCATACGTAATATAAAATACCATGCCCGCATGCAATGGGCGCATAGTACATATATGTATATATATTTATAATATACATATATCATATGATGTATATATATGCCCCATATATAAATATATATAGATATATTAAATTCGAATCCGCATAACACAGCAAGAGTAAAGGTAATTTTCCTATCGTTGTTACGCTACTTAGATCCTAAATTTCTAGATCTCTATTTATCATTTTTTGACACGGAGTCCCTGTCTTCTCGGTGTCAACTAAATTCTAGATCTCTTTTTTTTTTCCTCTGCGAATAACACAACGTTCTGTCGATCTTTAACGCGATTTTTGAATTGTCCCCTTTAACCTTTTCTGTCCGTTCCTGATTCGTCGATCTTTCCTCGACCGTTCTTGCTTGTCAATTGATAACTGACGATACGATTTATATAGATCTTTCAATAAACCAATCACGAGAGGATTCATTTATAAAATTGAGGATCTAGAAGATCAAGACTAGTGCTTGACGTAATTGCACGATCGTCTTGTGGCCGTTTGTATTCAAAATTGCAATTATTCATTCATGCGAGAGTAAACGAAAGCATTATTTTTTTTTGTTCAACCACTACGCTGTATACACTCGGTCATATAAGTAATTAATTAATTAATCAATTAATCTGCTCGTTACTCGCCACGTTTACGCTCACGCTCTATACTCCATGTATGTTTTTTATGTATGTAATTATGCATGTATACAGCCAAAGCCTCCGTACGTAAAATCATTTTTTTCATACACCTTCTATTTCTAATTTCTTGCTCCAAATCAATGAAAGATCAGAGAATCGAAAAGTTGCATGAAAATAACGACAATGTAATCGGAGCACAATAGGAAGGAACAAACGAATACAAAAGACGTGAAATGAATTTGTAAAAAATATACAGAAAGACATCCAGTAATGTACAGATGAAGAAAAAAAATGTAGCTCCTCGAATATAATATTGTATATTATATATATACGTGTCTGCGTGTGTATCTTTGCGTCTCAGTGCCAGCTCACATAGAGTTCAGGAATCAGGAAAACGGCTCTACGACAGATCAATATCCTTCCTTCGTTAAATCAAGACCTTCGCGCGTCGATGGGATCAACGTGCACGCGTCCCCTTAGATCTCCAATCCTCTTCTACGTCTTCGTGCAGCCTCCCATCCCGTAAGTTATCCTGCGAATTAGATTCACAATGGCGTAGCATCGCTTTTGCTACGTTTCAACGAAAGACTTCATAAGCTGTCATCGCTGTCATCCGCATGAGCCTCCACTGTCACGTTGCCGGCCTGACCACTAGCTTCGCCACTGGTTTCCGCTTCCTGTTCCGTTGAACTGTTGTGTGCTTGTTGTTCGTCTGGAAGATTTTATGGAAAAAAAAATGTTTAAGAAGATCAGAGAGTTAAATATCTGTTTGATGAAAGAGTCGAATTTAAATTTACCCGTCGGTGTTCCCGGTGACTCATCGTCACCCTGGCCAGGACTGAGTATAGCTTCTTTTATTTGACTGTTCACGCCTTTTGGATCGAGATCCGTGGCCCAGCTGAAGTACATCAATGCCAAGTGCGTATTGCCTAATTTTTTATGTACCTATTCAATAATATTTTTATAAAGAAATCGTTCGGGTACTCATTCTAGTTGTTTAAGGAACAATAATTGAAATGATTTTCACCTTTCCTATCGAATAATAGACTAGAGACTCTTTGGGTACGATGTTCTTCAACTCCTGGAATTCTCGAAGTGCTTCGGCGTGACGTCCAATGGAGAAATTAATGCTGGCACGGTGAAACTTGCAGAGCGTGTTGTTCGGGTCATTGGCTAGTGCTGCGTTTAACGTTCTCAGGGCTTGATCAGTCTTCTTCAGGGCGTGCTGTACCACGCCTATGTGGCACATGATAGCTGAGTTCTGGGGATTTATTTGAAGAGCGCGTTTGAAGTGTAACTCGGCCAGGTTGTACTGTTCCTGCTTGGAAAATATCGTGCCTAATCCAAACCTGTTTAAAGTGATTAGAGAAATGAATGTTAAATAATATTCGAAGTCTGTCGATACTCTGAGAATTATGAAGATACGTACCAAGCATTATAATGCCTGGAATCAAGCCTGATTGCATTTCTGAAAGCAGTTATTGCCTTGTCGAGTTCCTCCGTCATAACGTACTCGTGTCCAAGGAGTGTATAAGCATATGGGAAATTCGGATCCACCTGCAAAGTAGCAGAATTATGCTGTAAATATACGAATTCATTTTAACATGGTAAATTGGGGAATCTTTAATATACTTGTATGGCTCGCTGAAAGAATTTAATTGCAGTCTCGTGCTCTGTTTGTGCTGAGAAGAGATTTCCAGTGGCGCACCAGGCTGCTGGAGAATTACGATCCTCCGATACCAATTCTTGGGCTAGTGTTGACAATTGTACTTCTGCGTGAAGATGCCACAGGACTGTACTGTATATTTCCATTAGTTCGGTCCTCTGTGGTTCCAGTTGCCTCACTTCGGCAAAGTAACTAAAGCATAAAGTTTGATTTATGAGCAAGATACAGGAATGAAGAAAGAGAGCGAAGCTTGAAAATAAGAATATAATACCTAGCAGCCTTTTTGTAATCTATCATCTCGAAGTGAGCTTTGGCTAGCATCGATAACACCCATCCTGTATGATAATGATGAGCTGGCAAAATGCTTAATATCTCGACAGCTTGAGTACAATTAAATTGACTTAGATGTTGATAGGCTGTGCCTAATTCTCGCAGTAATGACATCAACCCCTCTGAAATTAGATAAAAATCTTAGTGTTATCGTCCAATCAAAAATGTACTCTGAAAATCCAATTGATTATTCACCTGCACATTGTTTCTGTAGCATCAGGGCACATTGTGAAGCATTACTCTGATTTAGCGCGTTTGTACTGGTTATCACTTTATCGGAAGTGATTGTTTCGCTCTTCTCCTTTTCGTTTCTATTCCTCTCATTTAACTCATTAAAATTTGTCTTATTCAAATTAGTCTTTGACAGTCTTGCTTTGGTCTTTCGCGACGGAGACTTGGGCGTAGCGAATTTATTTCTATTTGGCGACTTATTATTTTCCTAGAAACAATTTATCAAATTGTTTAATCGATCGTTGATAACTACTAATATATTTATCGTTAGATAGTAAAATTATCAAACTTACTTTGACCGAATAGCTATTACTAAAAAGTCTGGACGATCGTCTGACATTCGGCCCTTGAAGCGTCGGTGGGGCTGGCGTCGGTGTCGTCGGTGTTACAGTCACGATATTAGCCGTGTTACTAGTATTCCCAGACTGCGAGAAGACAGGTTTACCCTGCTGCAACGGTGTTTCCTTTCTTGACATAAATTGCTAAAAAATACAGTTTTATCGTCACGGGTTCAGGAAAGGCTGGCATAAAAAATCCAGCTGCCTTCCTACGATATTACTAACCCCGACATGGGCTCTTAGACTGCTCACTCGCTTGGCCAAACTCTTCTGATCATTCGCCTCGGTGAGTGTTGCGTGAGAAGGTAGCACAGTTGGCTCAGGAGTATTGCTGTCTAATGGTAGAATGCCAAAACTAGGAGTCAGAGGGCTCATAGAGTTGCTGAACATACTCCGGTAACGTGGTGGTTTTCCTCGTGGCGATACTGATGAACAATTGTAGTGTGTCGGCTGTGCTAGAGGACTTTCATCTATCGATGGATGTAATCGGCTACCAGGAGGTATTCCACCATTTTGTATTGTTGGCTGACCAGGTGTATTGCTACGAGGAAAAAGTAATGTAAATAATGTATCGAGGAGTATAGAGATAGAAATCATCAGAAGTACCTACACGTTATTGCCATTTGGGCTGGCTATGTTATTGTTAGTTGGTCCAATAATATCTGGCTCGGCGACATAATTTAAAATTGGTGTTGTACCATGACACATGGCAAAGCTATCCAATTTCTCTAGATGGAAGGTTTTTGCAGGGTCTACCTTCTCTCCGACATTACACAGTTCCTCGAAGGAGTGCCAAAGAAATGGATTCATTTTTAGGGCCAACTTGTGTGCCTCGCTACCTTTTGCCGTTCTCATCATTTTATAATATATCTTTGCTATTATTTGGAGCGAGAAACAGGCCTGATCACCAAACTGTGTCACTATTTCATCTAAACTTTTTAACTGCTTATAATATCCACCTATTATAGCAGCTTCCGCTTCTGCGTATCTGAGTGAAAAAAAATAATTTACTAATGTTATCTGATTTTAAGCAATGCAATTTTGGTATAAGATGTCAACTTTCGTCTGTCCTTACTTTTCAAGATCGTAGCAACACTTGGCCAAGAGAAACCTACATTGAGAGGAGCTAGGTGCCTTTTTGGAAAGTAATGCATGAGCTTGCCTGACACGTCCAGAACGATAGTAACATGTTGCAAGAAGAAATAAGGTATCCTCTGTATCCACTGCGAATAATAAAAAAAATATTATATCCCTTTTTAAAATTCAATAGATAAAACTTACCTTCAGCAAATAATCTTTCAGCTAAGAAAATTGCATCTGGATAAGCATAGTGATTTAAACAATGCCATATGGCTGCCTGTGAAATAAATATAACACCTTGAGAGTACAAGAAATATCATATACCATACACTTCATACATATTATATATTTCAGAATCCATTGATCTATTAATACCCAATAAAAACCGAATGACTAAAATCTTAGTAAATAGTAATCCTAATCATAAAATCGCCCCTGGTAAGTGTAAGAATAAGAAAAAAATTCCATACTCCGCAACATCAAACCTATGACTTCTAGTTTTATAAACTTACTCCACTTGTACCATAAAATCTCAAGACTAATTGAATGTAATAACCAATCTGGATCAGAATATTATTAAGAGTTTATGGCAGAGTAATAATTCAGGAAAGGCCCTTCCTTTAAGCTTAAGATTATTTATAGCCATTCCCATGTAAAGCACCATGGAAGCATCTTCCAAAAAAAAGTAACTCCTCCATACTATATGGACTCCAGAATTGCTGGGAAATTCTATCACGACCGAAAAAACTGTTCCCAGTGTACCGATCAAAGTCACATATCACAGATTTCGATATTACATAAATTTAATAGTAAATGGACGAGATAGCTAAGATGTCAATATTGGTCATTCTAGATGCTCCCCGATTGATAGCGGTACGTCACTCGCGTATCTGACAGAAGTCTGGTCGTTTTACCTGGACTGGCTCCTGCACGATCATCGTTCACACCGCGGGTTCGCGCATAAAAATTCCTTGGTAATTATTTCCGATTAATTTAACGGTGAAAACCCAGATTTTAACGACTGCTTCATATAAAAATTTCTCAAGAGTCCATCTTTGCTCCGTCTCTTTTGAAGTGAACAACTGACTTCGCAGAGAGGCTAGCCAACTGCTGGATGACGAAAACCCTAGGAAATGGAAAATTACACTAGACGGAGGAAAATTAATCCTAAAATATTTCATTCGACGAACAGAGATTGAATTAGTTGCAGGTAGAGTTAAATATATTTTCATTTTTATTTTATCCAGTAAACTTGCAGAGGGGAATAAAAAACATTTGGATATTAAACACGATATTAGTGTGCCCTTTGGAGTGTCTTCCATTGAAGGGTTTATCTTTAAAAGACAAGTAGTCGAGGAACTGATACAGATTGGACATTTTTTAGAAACGGATAATACAATAATCATTCAGTGTATCATAAGATTCCGATGTGATAATTATTTTTCTACCACATAATGTATTGCATATTCTTTATTCTTCCCATTCTTACGTATCCCTATAGATTTCAGAATTTTAAGTTGTGATGTTATCTTTTTCTTTGTCTACTTTAGTATCTTGTTAAACCCAGAGAGAAGGATATTCAACATAATTATGAAAATCATGTTTCAATAAGGTTATTTGTGTTCAGCACCATTCGAACAAAACCAGAATTCCAAGCTTTTAGCTCTCGTGGGCATGGCTACGTTAAGAATATAGGCAGTATACGGCAAAGGAATATGAAGAGGGAAAATAAGATAATCAGAGGAGCAACTTTAACGGGACCTCTGGATCACTCCTCTAAGTCCAGGTCCCCTAGTTCTTCCTCAAGACCCTCCAGGTCGTCTTCCGTGAAGAGGTTCTCGTTGATTGCTAAAGCAGACGCACCTTCGCCTACTACGGTTACTGTTTTTGGAAAAAAAATTACCATGTTAAATAGTTTGGTTGTATCTAATATTAATTTATGGACATTGAGAATTCTTACCAGAGGTCTCGCCATTAGTTTGTGGAGTTGCTTGACTCTTTAGTCGATCGTCCTTGGCGACGGTTATTCCTGACGTATCTGCTTCTTCAGCCTCCAGTGCAAGTCTATCCATATCCAATTCGCGATATTCAAAACCTTCACTATCCTCATCTTCTTCTCGGGCGTATGAAGCAATAGCTTCATCACCATCGTCATCAACTCCTACGGTTAGAGTAAAAAATATATTGTGTAGCTAGCCTGTGCGTAGTGTATAATTTTGAGACTGCTATATTATTAGTATATACCATCTCCTGTTGCAAGATCTGGATTGAAGAAGAACATTTCTCGTCCAGAAATTCCAACCTGGCGACCAGCTTTGTAGTCACTTCGTTTCTTCTCCTCATCCTTGATGGCTTGTTCTTTCTTCTCCTTCAATTTCCTCTTCTTCCACGCCAGGAAACTCTCGAGCGTTATCTTGGTCTGAACAAAAGTAGTTTTAATATTGATCTGCATACGTCTTATGAAGGTTTTAAGATAAACATACTTGATTAGGACCAAGATTGGCTCTCTCTCTTTCGATTAGATCCTCAAGAGATATTTCGTCCTTCTTATCTTCCTTTTTCTTGTCCTTCTTCAGCTCAAATCCTGGTGGCAATGCATGTCTGTAAATACATTTTTGTCCTGACGGACATTCCCAGAACCAACCGTACTTTGACTTTTCTACAGCCTCCAAGAAGTGCTTGCAGATCTGCAAAGGAGGGAGATAGAATCATTGGAGTCGTCTATATTGATTAATATTGCAAAACAGTTAAAGGTCTTACGATATCAGTAGTTGGCCTGTTGCCACCAGCAGCATGTTTCTTTTCAACAACCTCCTTGAGCTTATCTTCATCCCACTTATCCATAGTATCAGTTTCTTTATCATCGTCATCACGCATATCACAGTAGAGAGATCGTTTCTCAGCTTTTCTCTCTATACTCAAGTCATGAGAAAATTTGCACTTGTCTCCTTTGGTGCATTGACCCTGCTTGAAAAATGCACATACCACAGACTTGGGATCAGTACCTGAAGGAAAACATTAAAATTAAATTTGACGTTCTGAATTATATTAAAAAATATAATTTTAAATACCCCAGACCTTTTTCAATTTTTTGTGTTTGAACAGGCTTAAATATAAGAGCCAATTCTTTCTGCTCCTTCAGCTTCTTTTCTTTTTCAAGTTTCTTTGCATTGGGATCATCAATTTTACGAGGATTGAGACCACCTGATTTCACCTGCTTTTCTACCTGCTGTATAAATTTCTGCTGCTTGGCTCCCTTTTTGTTCTTAATTCCAAATGTTTTATCCTGTACAACAACAAATATGGTAAGTATAAGATTTACATTGACAGACAGCGGAGAAACAGTAAAATTTTTGAATAGAGTATAGTGCATTAAACACATTTAAAAAAAGGAACTTTGCAATTATTCAATCGGAGTAGCGACGAACATGTGGAGATGAAAAAAGCGAGTGGCTAGTGAAACATATTTAATAAAATATGAAACGTACCTCTATAACCTTTTCCTTCTTCTTCTGTTCGGTTTTCTTACTGGGAGCAGCTGCTTTTTTCGGCGGCATCTTGCCGTTTTTAATTCTTTGAAGAACCTATCAAATTATGAGGAATCTTAAAAAGAAAATTCTGGCATGAAAGCAGCCGAACGATAATCCACAGCGACCATCGCTCGTGAGATCAGAAAAGTTTCTGAAAATATCACTGGCACCCAGTGTATACACGGTCAACTCTAACTATCTTCATACCGCTAAAAAATCCCTAGTATTTCAGGGATTTTGCACCAGACGCACGCTAGAACCATTGGGTCACCAGGGTGTTGCTCAGCATTTTCACACCGTTAACGAGACTACGGTCTTTTCTGGCCTCTTCTATCCTTGACAATTGTGTGGTTAACATTAAGGTTTACATAGATCAATTTGCCGGGTAATAATGGCGAAATTCGATTTAACTTCACGTATAGGACAGTATCTTGATCGACATTTGGTCTTTCCTCTTCTTGAATTTCTTTCAGCCAAAGAGGTATGATAATATTTTTAATCTGTCAATGGCATTCCATGTGGTGTTTGGTTATGATGCTTACTCTATTCCAGATTTATGATGAGACTGAACTTCTGCAAGCTAAACTTGACATCCTCAGCAAGACTAACATGATTGATTATGCTATTGACATCAGGAAATTGTTATATCCTGATTTGGAAGTCCCTGAGGTAAGTAATCTGGTAGTTACGTTATGATTCGTAGACTAACATGTTGCTCTCATCTAGGAATTGAAGACTCGACGTGCTCGTGTAGTGCAGGAGCTTCAGGAGTTGCAAGAAAATGTTTCAGCTATTGTGTCTGTTATGAACAACGAGGAACACATGAAAGCTATGGAAAAAGCTAGAGATTTTAAAGCCCTGAATAACTATCTGACTCAAGAGTCGGAAGTAAGTGTAAACTTATAAAAAAAAATTCATTTTATTACTTTACGCTATGTTAATCTTAAAATTTCTTCAGTTCAGGGTAGAAATGATGGACAACTTTGTCAAGCTTGCTAAATATCGTTATGAGTGTGGTAACTACTCTGTGTCCACGTCTTACCTGTATTTCTACATGCTTGTTATGCCACCCTTTGACAAGGTACGTAGTACAAATATATTAACTGTATTTGACAATTGTTATGCAGTTATTAATATCTCTTCCAGAATTATTTGAACGTCCTCTGGGGAAAATTGGCATCTGAGATTCTTGCACAAAATTGGGAAACTGCTCTAGATGACGTTAACAAACTCAGAGAATACATTGACACCAATGTCATTGGAAACTCTCTACAAGTATTACAACAGCGTACCTGGCTGATTCACTGGAGCTTATTCGTATTCTTCAATCATGTTAAAGGGCGAGATCTTATCATCGAGATGTTCCTCTACAGACCGCAGTAAGTTTTTCCTCCTAATCATCAAAAACCCTTAGACTTCTCTTTGTAATCTTCGAATGAATAATTCTGTCACAGTTACCTCAATGCCATTCAAACAATGTGCCCCCACATTCTTCGTTACCTGGCAGCAGCAGTTATCGTCAACCGTTCCAGACGCTCCACTCTCAAGGATCTTGTTAAAGTTATTCAACAAGTAAGCAAATCAAATGAGTGTTTTAATGAATTTAATATTAAACAAATAACCCCTTTAGGAATCCTACACGTACCGTGACCCAATCACTGAATTTTTGGAACACTTATACGTGAACTTTGACTTCGATGGCGCACGACAAAAATTACAAGAGTGTCAGACCGTAGTGTTCAATGACTTCTTCCTGATCGCATTACTCAATGAGTTCGTAGAGAATGCAAGATTGATGATCTTCGAAACCTTCTGCAGAATTCACCAATGTATTAGTATCGGGTGAGTAAAATATTTATGCCTGTAAGTACCAAGAAGAATCAAAATATATTTATTTCTATAACTTTACAGAATGCTTGCGGAAAAACTGAACATGAAAGCTGACGTAGCAGAGTGCTGGATCGTGAACCTGATTCGTAACGCCAGGTTGGATGCGAAGATCGACAGCAAATTGGGTCATGTCGTCATGGGTGGACAACCAGCATCCCCGTACCAGCAGCTGGTAGAGAAAATTGAGACACTGAGTGTACGAAGCGAAGCACTAGAAACCCTGATCGAAAGAAAAGTCAAAACTAAGAATCAGGATCCAGTAAGTATAGTGTGGAACTAACAGAGGTCAGTATCACTCACAATGTCTCCTTTTTATACATGCATATAATGTTACAACGATAAAGCTTGACTAGAAAATGTTTCACCGTAGAATTTTCATTAGAAAAACATAATCAAATGTTTCTGGAGATAAGTCAGGATAATACAGCGCGAGTTTATCTTTCCAGTCAAGCTTCGCAGAAGATCAATTCTCAATGTCTGTTATAATCATGCTCGATGAATATCATCTTTGATATTCACAATGCTCCTATAACATATATTAATTAGTATTGTCTGTGCATTATGTTCTTTCGTTTGGAGTTATAATCTTTGCATTTAGATTAACAAAGATTTCATCTTTTTATTTGCATCGTGTATCTAAACCCAGTGATTTTATTGGACATTTGTTACATTAGGTTATAATCTGTTCTTTTCAGAATCGACCATCCTGGAGCTTGGACTTATAGGACCAAGTGCGTGGCGTTCTTGAAAAGAAGATAATACTAATTAAGATCAATGGAAATATTTGATAACGTTATGATAAAAATTCTACGACTTACCACTCCTGGTAGAATGATCTTGTCTGCTCGAAAGAACAGAAACAATATGGAAACTGTAACGTCATGTAACGTGGAAAGGAAGACCAATGAAAACACCCTGGTGTTAATAAACCGTTGTATTTTTCACGTGGATTTCAAATTGTACTGTAATTTTATTTATATTTTATTCTCCAGACATTGAATAAGGTAAAAATATTTTATAGATAATATCAAGTATTGTTCAGTTTCATATTTTCTTTTTTTCAATTCAAATAAGAAATTTCCTGTTCACTCGCCAAGTTCGTCGTCACTTTCGTTAAGAGCATTTGTCCAGCCTGAAGATAAAAATTCGCAGCCCGTGTAGCCGCCGTGTTCTATGCAGTAAATTAAAACGCTTCGCCAGTAAGGATCCTGAGACAGGAGGTCAGGATTCCCAAGAATAATCAGAAGTGCTCGAGCACGCGTTATAGCGACGTTCAGACGTCTTGGCGATGCTACAAATCCAATTGCATGTTTTATATCCTCAGGAACAAGATTACTTGTGGATCTCACTGTGGATAGGATTATAACGTTGCGTTCTTGACCTTGGAATTCTTCAACACTTCCAACCTTTGGTAATGCCAGATCCAATTCAAAAAATAGTTCTCGAATCTGACGCACCTGTGACACATTTGTTAGGTTAACAAAATCAAAAGTAATTTATAATTTGAAATTCTTTACCTGTTTTTGATACGGTGTTATTATTCCAATGTCACTAGCTTCAAGACCGTGGTTATATAACCTCAAAAGGTAAAGATAAACCTGGGTAGCTTCTTCAGGATTGTACCAGCTGGGACTGTCGGTGTCCTGATAATTTTCTCCTCTGACACCATGAAACACTATAGCAGGTGGTACTCCAGTTCTCTCTGGTAATTCATTAGCTAATGATTTTAAGAGATCCACTTCTTTGCTTCTCTTCGAAGATATCTGGATTAAAGTTCTCATAATGAATCACCATGACGGAGAGAACAATAAATCAGTGAAATTGTCACTCTTACCTGTGCCCTGAGTTCAGAGTCATAGAACAAAGAATTTGGTAATTCCAGTATCTCTGACAAGCTGCGATAATTCATCACAAGCTTTGTAACGAGTCTAGGATCGTATCCCGTGTCAAAACTCTCAGGATCCTTCTGATAAGGGAATCTGTGAAGTAACCTCGAAAGAAAGGATTCACCATAGCCGTAATGTTCGGCCAATTTATTTTGAACGACTGGACCCAATTGCATTGGATCACCAGCGAGAACCACCTGGCCATGACTGGAGTGTATGAAATTCAAAGGAACCATAATTTCTGGTTCCGTAGCCTGTCCAGCTTCATCAACCAGAACGTGAGAGAAGTGTCCACGTGGGAATCCCATGTTATAAAGTATCCCCAGGCTGATGCACGTACCCACAGTGATTCGATGTCTCCCAAGAACACTGCTGGTGCAATTGAGTCTGGGACCCTCGCCAGAGTATTCCACTTTTGCACGAGATCCTTCAGCAGCCAACTCAGCTGTTGCGCAGTATGGCAACAACTTCTCAGGAATAGATTCATCATCCAGACAGTGACGAGCAACCAGTCGCACCAAGTCACCTGGTTTCAGGACTCCGCTGTCTAACAATCTCTCAGCTATAAGATTGGCAGAACTATTCGATGGGGTGGCAATGAGGAATCTACTCTCAGGAAGAATTGCATAGATCTGTAGCGCAGTTTCACAGAGTGTTATAGTTTTTCCAGTACCGGGTGGTCCAAAAATTACATATGGCAAAGGACGTGCCAATCCTTTTATTATATTTCTCACGGCCTCCTTTTGATAATAATTTAATTTCTTATTAAACCATACCAATTTACGTTTCTTAAACTGTGAAACGTAGGAATCTATTTCCTTGCTATGAGAATCCTTATTGTCAACTGGATCCGATCCACTGTCAGATGTCATAGTTACATTCTTCGAAGAATCATCATTCGATGTCACTGATTTATCCAGGTATTGCTTTTCTACAAGAGATATTGATGTTTGTAATGAATTAGTACTTCGCTCTATTGGTTTGGCATTAAAGAGTCTTTCGGCTACTGATATTCTTGGTGGTGATCTAACAGCATTATCTGAGGAATCACTAATTGAGGTTATACTCGTACTGGAACAAACCGATGATGTCGATTGACTTCTTTCGTGTCTGCATCGAATACTCTTTGGCTTCTCCTCTATCTCATTCTCTTCCAAATCTATCTGTGGTTCCTTCTGAGCAATTCTGTTTGGAAATAAGAATTCTGGCCCGAGATGCGTCACTGCCAAATTGACAGCCATGTGACAACGTGTCAGGGATGTCATAGAACATCTAAATGTCACATAACAGTCAGCTCCGTTATATTCCTCATGAAATTTTGGATTAAACTTTAAGAGGACTTCGGAACTATTTACTTTATGAATGCATCCCTCGTACTTCAGCTCTCCTGTTTTATCGTGATAATAAAATATCTAGTATTCAAATAAATTCAATATTATTTTAATCAAATAAAATAATTGTCGTTACCTCTCGATGAATCCCATTTAAAAGATATTATCGCTTTGTCGCCGATCAGAAGCGAGGGCCTTTTTTCAGCCAGACCAGGAACTTTCAACGCCAGAAATTCACCGCACTGTCTCATTACGGCGGAATCCATGTCGTATCTTTGTAAATCAATCCTCTGGCCAACTTCTTCTAGGTATAACAAAGCATGGAAGCGCTCTCTGTAATTCTCAAAAGTCAAACCGTTCAGTAGACATGGTACAGCATCACCTACAGCAATTTGACGATCCATTTGTGATTGTTTTTCATTGAGTGGACCCAGCACAGCATTCCAGATTCGTTGTGGTACTTTAAAAATCCCATTCCTCACGGTTATGAACGCTGGAGGTTTTGTTGGTCTGATGCCACAGATGTACATGTTTTGATCCATATCATCCTGCCTCGCTAATCTATTACTTCTACTCTCAAAACTCTGTCCACTGTTTCTATTTCCACAATTTTTAGCACGAACGCTTATGCGAAATAATCTGCCAATTTTGAAACCCCTGAAGCTGAAGATGAAGAGCTCCTCCGACAGGCCCATGAATCTTGCCTTACATCTGAACTTGTATGATATTTTTTCTAAAGGATTTAATGTGCTGACTGTGCTCACTGTTGGCGATACTAGAGACAGTTGAGATTGTGCTTTCTTCGACATGAAACAACCTCTATATAAAACGTGAGGAATTCTTCCTGTGTTCTCTATTAATACTTCTAGATCTTGTTCTTCGTTTGCTTGCAAGTCAAATGTTAAATTGTTCGTAATTATTATGCCACGTTTATCCCTGAGAATGGCATCTAAGTCCTGGACATTATGAGTACAAAGCAAAGGCTCATTTTGTTGTGTCGTTGAAGATTCTCTTTGAGCCACCTACGACAAAGGATTAAATGATGTTATGAGATTACATAAATACAATTTAATAGCTGCGTAGGATGAATTTATTAACTTTTACCTGGACCAAAGGAACAACAGTCAATGATCTCCAGGTACAGATTCCTTGATCACTTTCAATACTGTCACTGACAACTTTGTCACCGATGCAGGGAACATAGCCAGGCTCACAAGATATTTTGTTGAATATAATATTGTTGTCAATTTTACCAATTCCTGTGGTTGTACTATAGGCTGTCACTTGACCGACAATTAATTTTGTTCTCAGCGGATTGATCCTGTCCACTTCTAAAACTTCACCACCAAGATCTGTGGAACGTTCGTCCACTTCGACCAGTGATTCTAACATTAACCAGTCTCCAACAATTGGAATGAACTCCGAAGCCACTTTATCCAGATGCACAGTGATATTTATTGGTTCGATGAACATTGTTCTGCCTTCACGTTTTGTTACTTTACCCACCACACTTCGCTTTAGTGTCTCTACTTTTACTACCTCGTCATCAAACACATCATTTACTTTGATTTCTCTATCACTCGATTGATCATCCCATATTTCATTTGTTAAAGAAATAATCTTTCGAATTTTTTGTTCTTCATTTTGGTGTCTTTGGAAAGCCAAGTAGTGCACTGTATTCCCCACTTCAAGATTAGAGACATTGATGTTAGCAGTCTCGCATATGTAATGATCATCTATAATAGCGTATTCCCCTGTAATGGTAGTAACCTTCCCATTTTTATAGAAACATCCTTCTTCATTTTCATATTCCAACCTTTGGTTTTCTGAAGATTTTGTATCCTCCGCATTTTCAATGCGTGATATTATCTCATTTATATCTGGTTCTGTAGACTTTCCATAGCCCAGAACATATTGCGCAGCACTTGCTATAAAGGACAGCATCTTTGTTAATTCCTATGACTTTGGTCCAGATACCTGTACCAAAACATGAAATATATCTCTGTATTCGCTTCTTCTCCTTCTAGAGCTAGTGACTGCAGGATGATCTGTACCGATCAATTGGCTGATATCTCCACTCAGTTG
The DNA here is from genome assembly GCA_030142375.1 of Calameuta pallipes. Classification (NCBI taxonomy): domain Eukaryota; kingdom Metazoa; phylum Arthropoda; class Insecta; order Hymenoptera; family Cephidae; genus Calameuta; species Calameuta pallipes. The sequence continues at coordinate 3,663,101 of JARQSW010000393.1, forward strand.
CCTTTAGAAACTCCAATTCCTTTCGTAAAAACTTTACACGTTTCAGGTGTAAATCTCGTACCAATTTCTTCTGCTGTTTTTGTACCTGTAACTCCGATTTGATATGACTCAGTATCTTAGATGTTTGTGTGCCGCTGGAACTTAACTCTGAGTCTTGAGACTCGCTCTGCCCTGGTGAAGCTAAAGTATTGGGTGACAGCGTAGACGAATTCATAGTTTTATAATCGCTCTAAAAAAATGCATAAATATTATCAGCAAAACTGATTCAAAGACAATTTATTCAATGTGCTTTCAGTTCACTGATAGGATTCTTCATAATAAATATCAATCTTACCAATAATCAATAATGAGATAAAGCATTGCCAAGTACTATTGCTGCCAAAAATTGTGACAACGAGCAATACTTCTTTTCTTTTTCATAATAGTACATTATTTAACTTTATGCATCCATACAAAATTCTATTGTTCGTTAACCATAACCACGATAACCACCATTTGCAAACAGAACGGATTCGAACCTGAGAGCGACTGTTGGCGACTGTCGCCGACCGTTGCGCAAAATACGCAAGGCTGAAAATGCGCCTTCAGGAACACCGAATCTCTTGTGCCTGTTAAAAGTTTCCCACGTACTTTTCAAATGATTCAAAATTCCAATCGAAACCAGTGTCACATTTTTAGATATTAAAATATGACAAAAATTAATGAATTCTTTTGACACAATACAAAATTGAGAAATGAGGAGGTCTCCCTTGAAGCGGTCTGGATCTGGTACTACAAAAGTTGAAGACTTGAAAAAACCATTTGGATTTTGCTGTGACATTAAAAATCAAGACCATGGAACTATTTATAACGCCAGACATCCGCCTTTCACATCTTCCTTAGATAATATTGTTCTAAATGGTGGAGGACCAGATCTCAAGTTCAGAATTCAAGATATTGGTAAACCACTTTATCCTATTCAATGGGGTGGTATTTATAAGGCAAAAGGCCCAGCATCTTTGGGCGATTGTAAAAGATGCCGTGGTCCACTGCAATGGTATCTTGAAGAAGAGATTTCATTAGCAAAGGAAACTGTGGTCACTAAACAAACGATGAAATATAATACACAGGCAGCTGAGCATCTTAAAATGGCTATGAAGAAAGGTTTTGTATTTATCAATTTCACAGAGTAATATCATTTAAATATTACTTTTGTATTTTATTATTTACAGTAAGGAGACGTAGGGAACGTAAGAGACTTGGTAAACATAAAAGAAAGGCAAGAAGCAAAGATAAAGAAACAGCTCAGGAAGAGGAAATATCTATTAAGAATAAATGAGACAAAATCACAATATTTGAACATTTTTAACTCACACTGATTAGTAAACCTATTTTTAGCAAGCATTGTAATTTTTTAAAAATACCAATAAACTCATAAAAATAGGAAAGGTTTTCTTAAATGTTACCATATCATTTTCTACTCTTTATTAGAAAAAATTATATTTGAGCAGCATACAAAGTTTGGCATGTTATTATAATCTGACGTAATGTAATATCGACATTAACAATTGATAATATAATATAAAGGAACTGTGGAAGTCAAAGAAACGTTAAACTTATATAAACAGCCAGGGATAGAGATTTCGTTATACATATATATCTTACACAATATAGATTATTCTCAAAGATCGCCATTAATTCTTCGCAACAGAATTATAATTACAGGCATTGAGTCTAGTGCTTCATCGATGTATCAGTACATTAGAAAAATTCTCCATCATTTAATTTTACAGCTTCATTTCATTGAATCATATTAATCTTCGTGCCACCATTTCCATGCATACACTGACCGAGGAACAAGAGCTGGAGATTAAGTCAGAGACCTTCTTGCCTGATCTACAAGAACGAATCCTTGGATAAAATAATTCATACTCCTCAGCGTAGTCCATACAACCAGATTTTTTCTAACAGTACTTCTAAATCGATGCTTCACAGAATTAAGCAAAATTATAAGAAACAAAAGAAAACAATATCATGTAAACTTTTTCATAAAGACAACAAAACGATATACATTCTACCTTATGGTTTACAGAGCTAAGGATACAGTGGTAGTTGCCAATGTTCAGCACAACTTAAACAGTACTTCGTAAAGATATATTATTTGAAAATAATAAAAGATATTCTTAACATAATGATATTTATATTAATTAATGTAGGCATCAAGTACGTCAATTAAACTGTTCACCGATTAAAACTGCCTGATAATCCGCACACGCATTTCCTTCCCCAAAACGTTAAGACTTCACGAATAGAGAATTGAATTCTGCGACTATTTCTCATTTAATTTTATGATCCTTCATTGTTAAATAAGTTAAAGTATAAAAATGCACCAGGCATTTTCTCTTCTTTCTTTTTCTTTTATCATTTCGTCAAAAATGTACGTAAAGCCGTATAGCTAATTCCTACACTGTCGTTGCTTAAGAATCAAAGGGAAAAATAAAATATGAATTTTACAATGACAGTCGTTTGCGTTAATTCAAAAGTTTCTTTTAAAGTTTCAAATCGTTAAAAAAAAAAAGAGGAAATTTAATAAAGTTTCATCAATGCTGGGAATTACTTCGAAAGGCACAACCGAGTATTATCTTTTTAATGAACATAATATTTTGTTCATTCGTTCCTTCTTAAGGAAAGTCTACGTTGGCGAAGCTTAGGAAGAAATAAAAAAAAAAATGCGAAGCGAACGAACGTAAAGAAAGTTTCACGTGGATGCTGCACTGTCATGAAAAGATCAGTCTTAAGATGAAAATCTGCGGACCGCTGATATTATAACATCAGGCGTGTTTTCCAGTAGCTTAAGTGGGATTAGCCATTTCGTATTCTTTGGTGGCGCGTTTTAGGTTATGTATAATTAGAGAATTATGAATAAAGTCAGATAACGTAAGAAGTTTGAGGAAATAAGAAAAGGCATCAGCACAGAAATTAAAATTGACTTAATTATCAGATATTAACTTTGCAGTGGTCTATCATTAAGTATGAACATTAAATACCGGTTAAAGTTAATCAAAGAAAAATCAAAATATTGTCGATCCCGCTAAGAATTATAATTATAATGAATTATGACTGATATCAGGGTCCATGGCTTTTCTTATTCCTTACCTAACATCTTTTCTAAATTCGCACCGTTCGCTATCCTCGGACTCGTGTCCAATTAAAAAGCTATGTCAAAATTTCAGGAATGTTATCCTCTACCGTAATCGTAAGTGTTTCATCTTCCTCGTCGAGTTGCTCGATCTTCCCCACTTGATTTACAACACCAGCAACGAGCTTCTCCGAATGCGGCGTCTTTGGCGTTGAAGGTCGTTCCAATTCAATGCTTGGCGATTGGCCTCTGGATACACTTCCGGGTACAATTTTATCATTGTGCTCAATCTTTGGAGTATTTGGACGGGCGTATTCGACCGGGATGTCGTTCTTAGTGGAAATCGTGGATTTCTCAGAGTTTTCATTCTCCGGAGACTCGCTGTAATCGTCTTGAGATAATTCAGCGCCTCTATTGATGCTGCCTGGAACTATTTTATCATCCAGTGGTATAGAGCTGCGCCTCTCTATGAGATTTAGATTGATTTCCTCTTCGGAAATTCCTCGTGAGATACTTCCGGGTACGATCTTCTTATCTTTTGGCGTTTTAGGTATTGCAGCATCCACGGGAAGAAGTGCTGAAGCTTCGACTTTATCTTCTTGGGATTCTACAATCTCTTGTACTTGAGGTTCCTTGCTGCTCTCGACTCCTAACTTATTTCCACGATCATCCATAGCTAATTTTACCATATTTCCTACAATCTCATCTACGGTTAATTCTTTTACAGATAGACTTGTAGCCATTTCTTCTGCATCCTTGGATATATCACTCGCTACAGGCACCGGGATTTCCATCTTCAAGAGTACGTCGGGCATCGTCAATGCTTCTGCACTTGGAACTGAGCTGACGGATTCTAAGTTTTTTACAGCATCCATTACTTCGACGACTGATTTTTCTTCCTTAGGCGTTACTACATCATCATCTGGTACATCTACTTTTTGCTCACTTAAAAGAATCTCTGTAGATGATTTAATCGTTTCCAGAATATCTTTTGTATCTTTTATAAGCGTAAGATCTTCGACAGGGTCATCCATCACTTTCTCAACTAAGTTGGTTCCTTTATCAGACGACTCAGTCATCTTGAGTTCTTCTAGGTCTGAAGTTTTACTTCCGTCCTCCATCACAATTGGGTCTTCTACTGGGACCAATTCCACTGCCTCTGGAACTTCAACATCCGTTGCATCTGATCCTATCGTAGATTCAGTCGTTTCGACTTGTCCTGGGTCTGAGGGTTTACTTTCGTCCTCCACCACTGCTGGAATCTCTTCTTCTGGAACCAATTCCACTACTTTTGAAACTTCTACATCCGTTGCATCTGATTCTTTTGTACATGGTTCAGTCATCTCAGCTTGCCCTGGGTTTGAAGGTTGACTTCCGTTCTCCGTAATTACTGGAACCTCTGATTCTGGATGTAATTCCACCTCAGCTGGAACTTCTGTCGCCTCGATAGGCTGGGCAGCTTCTACAGGCTCAATAAGAGTCTCCCTTTCTTCAGGTATTGATACAACATCGCTTGTAGCAACATCTACAAGTTTCATCGCAGATGGTTCAGTCGTATCCATTTGTACTACTTCCGGTATTATTGAGTCCTCATTGGGATCTGTATTCTTCGACATCTCTTCCGGTGGAACCGAAGACTCTTCATCATCCTTAGTTACCATAACATCTACCTCCTTTACGGCCTCGACAATACCAGAATCTTCCGAAGTATCAGCTGCAGCTACTGCATCGTTAACAGCCTCATTATCAGGTTGAATAACAGTAACATCTTCTTCTTTCTCGGTAATCGTATCTTGTCCAGTTTCAAGATCAGTATCTTTGGCTTCTTTTGCATGACTACCTTCTTCAGCAGGTTCACTCTTCTTCTCGCACAAAGGAGACAAAATGTCAACGACATCCTTACCCTCGAGATTCAAAGTAATGTGTGTTGGCTCCTCATCGTCGAGGATCTCGAACTGGAACATCGTAGCGCCGTCGGCAACGAGTTCGACGAATTTATCACAAGCCTCCTTGGACCAGCCTTTAATATCTTCAGGCATACGAAGTGCGCAGCACTTCGACAAGCTGGGTATATTAACGATGTCTTCCGGTAGAATTTTGAGTTCCTTTGTAACTGCCGAATTTCCATAATCCATGTAGAGAACTTCAGTGCCGTTTTCACTGTGCGACAATATCTTGGCTCTGTACCACTGTCCGTCCTCGGGATACGTCCCAGCGCAAATAGTGCCTTCCTCGAACGTAGTTAATGGCAGGAAACTCTGCGCATCGATTAAACGATCTGCCATCACTTCCAATTCGGCGATGGAGCTCTCTGCCTGGGTCCAAAATTCACACGGTGAATTAACGTGGCTGACAACGACGTTTGGTGAATTTTCTTCGCCCAATGGCGGCAATCGTTCCTCTATCACGGGCAATTGTCTTTCGCAGAGCGGAACTAATTTATCGACGATATTTTCATTCTCCAGGGTGAGTTTAACTTCAGACGTTTCGCCCTCCTTGATAACATCCAGCAGGAAGATCGTGGCGCCGTTGGCGGCTATTTCGTCAAACTTCGCGCAAGACTCCGGAGACCATTTTGCGACGCCTTCCGGTAGAGGTAAGCAGCACTTCCTGGACAGAGGAGGTATCGCTGCCAGATCCTCTGGAATAGTACGTATTTCCGTGGATATCGCTGAGTTTCCGTAATCTATATAAATAACCTCAAATCCATTATCTTTTTGAGACACGACGCGAGCTCTGTACCATTGCTCGTCCTCTGGGTATTTTGCTACGCAGAGGATGCCCTCCTTTATATCCTCGACTTTTGGAAACATCTCAGCCACCATGAATCTGTCGGACATCACTTCCAGGTCGGATATTGATTTTTCCTCCTGAACCCAAAATTCACTAGGTGAATTTATGTGGCTTACGAAGGCCGAGTGTGGGTCCAGTTCCAGATCGATTATCTCGTCGATTAAATCGTCCTCGTTGTGTATCATCACGGCATGACCATCCTTTACAAGGACATCGCCGATGCTTTTCTCGCCCAGGAACAATTCTACTCGTCTTGGAACACTGTCGGCAATCACCAATGCCTGCAGCGGCGTCTCCTCGAAAGCCACGAGACGCTCAAATTTATCGCAGGCTGCCTCGCTCCAATCCTCGGAGCCGACGGGGATGACGTCCAGTCTGCACTTGAGTCCATACTTCTTCATGGACTTCCAAGGATCCGGAATTTCCTTGATGTTTCCAGACTTATTATTTATGATATCCGTATTTCCATAATCCACGAAGCGAACCGTGGTGATGTCTTCGTCGGCATCGAGAACCTCGGCTCTGTACCAGGAGTTGTCAGCGGAGAATATAGCGACGCACAGTGTACCTTCCTCAGGAACACCTTCGATACTAGGATAAGATGGAGCTGCTGCCATAAGTTCCGCCTGCATGTTTTCAATGGTAGCCATTTCCTCCTTTCTCTGAAGCCAAAATTGCGCAGGTGAATCCGCGTGAGACACGAAGACTTCGTATCTGCCACCCACAACCATATCTTGAACTTCAGGTTGGATTATCGGGGTCTTCTTCTGCTCTGCCACCAATCCAAGAGACGCCAACTTGTCGCTTATCTTTTCCCCATTGACAATCAAATCGACAACCCATTTCTTATGCACGTTATAGAAAATGGCATCGAGTTCTTCGCTCGGAAGATACTTTTGTAGAATTTCTCTTTGCTCGGCTTCCGTCCCTTTGACCGTCACCGACAAGGATACTTGAATAGCAAGCTGATGTGGTTGATAGAACTGAGGTTCCAGGATCTTGAAGTTACCCTGAGGAATCTCTTCCTTGTTGCCATAATCGATAAACATAACCACAGCGCCCTTATCCGTCTTCTCCGCGACCTTAGCTCTGTACCAATTTCCATCCTGACTCAAAGCTGCGCACAATGAACCAACTTCCGGTAGCAAGGCTGTTCCGTTTGCCGAGTAATGCTCGTGGAGAATATCGAGCAGAGTCTCCTCGAGATTAACGTCAACCGAACGTTGCAGCCAGATATTTTCCGAATTAGTTGCACTGGACACCATAACTTTGTGCGAAGAACTCAGCATGAGCATCGGCGTCACTGGAGAAATCGTAGCGTCTGTGTCCGTGTCGAGGATCTTTAACTTATTCCCCGTTGTGTCGTACAGCTGCACCAGGAGTCTGTACCAAGGGAAAATATATTTTTTAATAATTCATTTAATAATCAAGACTCGACCCACCGACTACTTACCTATTATTTTCGATATCCTCAACGGACACTATGACTTCCTTTCCCTCTACGAGTTCCTTCAGCTTTTCATCCTCGCGAAGAGAAGACGTACCTCCGTAGAGAGAACAATCGATTGCCTGGTTCTGCATGACTGCGAGTTGCGCCGGCAAGGCTAGCATCTATTTTACAAAGTAGAAGAAACACGTGAATTTATAAGATTTAAGTAAACCGTCAAACCCCCAGTATTAGTTTACAAGATGAAGATCTAAAATGACGTAAACTTAGCATAGCGTAGAACAACGATTCCTTGAGATCAACTAGTTAATATGATTAAAGAACTCTAGGTAAAGCACATGGTGCTTTATTTTAAAAGAAAGCTCTTGCTTCTGCGTAAATATTGTTATTGTATACCGACCGTACGCAACTGTAATGAATACTGTTATAATTAGATGCTTAAATTATAAAATATTAAATTATAAATTATTAAAAACGAATGCCTCATGAACACAGAGAATAAATGACGTATTAATAGCGAGTATGGGCGATAGTTGAATTAAAGTTTCTTTTTTTTTTCTCTTATTATTTCTTCTTTCTCTCTTTGACGAGCCCAAGAAAAAAAGACTCACGCAATCCAGGGAAATCTCGTCGAACTCTCCGGTATCAATGAACTTCACCTCAAAGCCCGTTGTTCGTGAGCAGTTAATCACTACGGCTCGATTCCATAATCCGGATGAATATGCGAGACAACCCGCGCCGAGGCAGACCTCGTGACAGGATAATCTTGGCATCACCTAACATTAGCATCAGACTGATCCTTACTTAAGAGCACTCGTCAAAGTTCACTAGGATACGCAGAAATATATCTTGAAGACAGATTCAAGAACAAATACCTTCCACCGTACGTTCACAATTCCCTGACATTTTGAAAATTTGGTATACATCAATTGGATATACAGAAATTTATGGACAAATACATTCAAAACGTATACACAAGGAATGACTTAGAATCGCACAGGTTCACAAAGGTTCTTAACGATAAATTAATTTGCAGGTTGTTAGAGAAACAGAAAAAAAATTACACGAGGCCTGCCACCACATCGTTTGAATTATTTAAAAATATCTTGTTGAATTTTCCTTTTTCTCTGCACGATTATTATTTCTTATCTGTAATTCAGCCAGTAAAAGATATCCAGATAATATGGGATATACAATGGCTACAACCTGCTGACCCGCAGTACTGCAAATTGTTGAGCTATCATAGAATTACACCTAAGGTCAGATGTCAATAACAATATCATGCATCATGCTACCTAATCTCAAGGTTCGTAACATTGTTAGGTCTATTAAATAAGGAAGTATTAATATTACATTAAACACAGAGTATTTAACCAGCGAATACGTTATCGTCGCGGATTGTCATAATAAATAAGTTGCTGAGCTTTAATAATGTATCACTTAAACGCTATTCACTTACGTGTTAATGTGCGTAGAAATAATTAAATTATTAAAAAGACACAGACATTCTAGTAAAAGGTTCTAGCGATATCGAACGTACCTTAGGGTCTCTGGTAGCCATAAAGTTATTAACTGCTTGTCGAAGAGCTTTGGCAGTTGGCAACTGTATGTAGAATTTCGTGACGCACATCACACTGGATACAACTGCTCGCAATGTCTGTCCAACCAATAGATTTATGTCTACTTTTTCCGGAATATCTGTATGTTCCAGCGTCGTAGCGATGGGTGCTGTGAACCGAGCATTAACAAAAGGTAAATGAAAATTTTTTAAGAAAATTATTTGCAGCAGTGAGTGGCGAAAATGTAGGGTCTTCTTGCAGGTAAACATACCTACATTATTCGCATCCTCCTTATGAATATCAAATTCAATGCAGGCTACAGTAAATATTACTAATTAGAGAAAAAATTTAGAGGGATAAAAGTTTAATAAATAATTACCATTTTCTGGTGCTGCGGGAGTCGTCATGGCGTAGGAAGCCAGTCGCCTCTCTACCATCATACCGGCCACATCAGCTCCTTTATTGTTCAATGAAATAATGTACTTTCCATCTTTAACCTCGTGGAATGTACATTCGTATTCGTCGGCATCAAAGCACTTGTCTATTTCGTGCTGGTTGGCTTTTGACCAATTCGAGCCGTTAGACGGGATTATGTTTTTCAGGGAACAATTCATCGCTTGCTTTGGCAGCTGCATGAATTTCTTTTCCACTGGATAAATCTTACGTGGATCGACCATGGCGCAATTACCGAAGTCAACGTATCGCACTATGTGTCCGCGAAGTTTATTCAGCTCTGTCACTTCTGCGCGATAGAGAGCACCGTCGTCGGAGAAAATGGCTATCACGGAAGAGCCGGGCTAAAGAAAAGTAAAATTCAATTGCGATTGATATGAAAGACTATAAGGTATATTTGTCAAAATAAATTTATTCCCAATTGTCAAATTACCTTCAGGGTTTCCGTGATTGGTTGGCGACCAACGTAGGCTTTTTGAATTTCATTCATCATATCGCGGAATTCCTTCTGCTTGCTGACCATTTGACAATAGAAATTATGAGGATTGGTAAACCAGGTCACTATCGCATTTTCTGTAGTTCCTGGAGAGATAGTGGCACTCGGCCATTTTGAATCTACAGAAGCGTAATCTGGTGGAGTCTTGCGACTGACTTTCCCAAGATCTTTTCCCCTGTTACGTGCAGATTCCTTGGCTGCGTTCAAATCTACACCATTAGAGTATACTTCGTTCACGTAGTTAGCTTGAGATACTCCATCGAGAATTTCTCGCAGTAACACTTCATAGGTATCGTTTTCTTGAGCAATAAATTCAGCCTCCAAAGATTTGCCTTCGATGCTTGATGTGAAAGCATCGATCTCTTCAGCAGTCCATTCCGTTTTATTAGCTGCTAGTAATTTACAACGAATTGCTTGAGCAGGGAGTCTTGAAACCTCGACATCAAGTTCTTTGATTTTGCTGCTATCTATTTTTTCAGTGTTTCCATAATCGACAAATTGAACTGTGGCACTGGATCCTTCCACTTCACGAATTACTGCACGATACCATTTCATATCAGCTGAATACTGTGCGATACAATCAGTTCCAGGCTTCATTTTATAATTCTTCAACGTTGCACCACCATTTTCGTAGATGGATGCAATTTTAACCATGACTGGATCGAGTTCGGCATTATCAGGGATTAATTGGACATAGAAATCTGATGGACTGTTCACAAAGACCAATTCGCAATACTTAACAGCACCAACTGTTATGTTCGGTGGTGAAATTTGTGAAACTTGTGGTTTTGTTTTGCGAGGTGAATTGTTCATCGATGATGCATCCCAAGTACCAATCTTCTGAGACTGCAACGATAAAACAATTAAAACACAATAATACTCTCACCTCCTTCAACTAGTTACGCTATGTACCTTGTCAAAATCATCGTTACTTCTTCTTTCTCTAGGTTTAAATCCAGTGGATGCACGTTCACCTGTTTATAAAAAAACAAGGAAAACAATTTAAAAAATATCCTATAGATATCACAAATCAAATACAATCATGTAAAACATAAATCATTCAATTACCATTGTACTTGGCACTCTTCGTGCTACTACGATCACTGTCACCATCACTCCACTTTCCAGACTGATTCCTCGACATTTGATTTCCATCCCTTCTTCCTCTGGCACCATAGTTGCTACCTTTACCACCACCACGTTTACCACTACCTCTAGAAGAGGTGTCAGAATCCTTATCACTCCATGCTTTATCACTACCAGCACCGTTTCTCTCAGGTCTGGAATTATTCCCAAATTGTCTTCCACCACCCCTGGCACTACCCCGACTTTCTCTATTGTCTCTTCCAAACCCAGTAGAGTCATTATTTCGTTCGTATCTGTCGTTCGAATCGTTTCGTGAGAATCTTTCGTTTCTCGTAGTGTCGCGTGAAAATCTGTCACCCCGTGGTCCACTGAAACGATGATCGCCATCGCCACCCTTCTGATAACGATTATCGCGACGCTTCTGCTCGTTCTCGTCTTCCTTCCATATCTTCGACCTGGACTTATCGTATCCGTTGTCGCCTCCCTCGTTCGTCTGGTTCCAGGTATCTGACTGAGACTTCTTATTACGCCACTGATCGCGCGTATCCTCGCTAGAATATGACATTGTGCGTAATAAATTAATATTCTTCATCTTCTTCTCTATGCAGTTATGATCTCGCGAGGCTGATGGCGAGTGTACATTCCTTTTAGCAAAAGCATACAAGTTACATCACCGGTAAACGGATCATCTCGCACTCCAGGGTATTCCTGGGCGAACGCTAAGATGTATGTTAACGAGGATCAAACAATGGCTTACGTTAAATTAAACGTGCGCGTGAGAGCAGAAAAGAAAACAATTAACACGAGGAAACAGAAAGTGTGATTATTAAATAATTGAAGTTGAAGTTTAACATTGATCTGGGAAATGAATGGAAACAGCTTGAGAAAAATTAAAAGCTGCAATGAATTCCAAAACCATGAGAAAGCAATATTAAATGACGATCGTGTGAGCTGATCTTTTATCTCGTAAGAATTCACAGCTTTTTGTATCTCTTTACCGTGTCATCTTTGAGCTTTTAGGCTTTGATCTTGGTTGTTGAGCTGCTGCAGGTTGTGCTTGCTGTTGAGATTTTATCTCCGACCTGTGATATAGTCTTTTGTTTTTCTTTTGTTCAATTATTTCACGCTCGCGATTTATCCTAGAGACGCCTTTCAACGCGATTCTTTATAACGACTTATACTTTGTGCTACAATGTAAGAACTTGTCGGGCCCGAAGACAACAGCCCACCGCAACTGTCCGATTGAAACTGAATTGAACTGAATATTAGGTTTGTATTGTTGGATACGACTGGATACGACTTATAACTGGTTAACACGTGTCGCCATCTTAACGATTTCAGTAAAATCTGTAGAATTCTGAACTTAAAAGTTCACAACTTTTGGGAACTTGTTTTAGTACCTGTACTTTAATGCTAGATGGCGATACTTCTTGCATAAGGTTGGTATGCTTTTTCGTACCGGTAGGCACGACTAATTTTAGAATTTATACGAGAAAGAAGGGCTTAAGAGTATAAAGAGAATGAAGATAAATACTCATTTGAAACGAATTTAAGTTAAGTTTTAATGGACTCTCAATTGCTATCTTTTTTATGGAATTTAAGAGGTATTTCCACTTACCTTATATTCCTGGGATTTGGGCTCCGTGATGAGTTAAAACTTTTATCGTGCTGAGAATTCGACATGACTGTATTTTTCTCAGGACTGGAACTTAGCAGAGATTGAATGCTGACCATCGGGGTGGAGGCAGGATCGAATAGATCCACGAGTACGCCGTTCGGGTAGACATCAACGACAACCATACTTAGACGTTTTTCAAGAACCAGTGATTCAAATCTACTGGCAAGTTCTTGATTGAATGGTTTAACTTGGTAACCGTTCAGAGAACATCTAAGGGCCTGAGCACGAACTTTTGTAACTAGATCATTGTGAATCACTCGAAGATCAGTTGCTGTCACAATATCCTCATTTCCATAGTCCACGTAAAGGACTTTGACTTTGTCACCACTGATGTTCAGAATCTGAGCACGGTACCTGAACATACAATCGAGTGACAGGATTGTATTTAATTCAATAAATTTAATTTAATTTTAATACTTACCAGTTGGAGTCCAATTTGTACAGGGCTGCACAGGGTAAACCAACGCCTAGTTGTGTTGGTTTCACTGGAGGTGCAGATGCAGCGTATTCAGCTAGTGATGTCATTATTGAGTCGAGTGACTTGGTACCACTCTCTAATTGTACAAAGAATTTTCCGTAAGATTCCACGAAGGAGACGTGTACGATTTCTTTGCTTCCTTTTGGGGGACGAGACGGTTCCTGATAAGTAACAGGAATCTGGGACTTGAAAACTTCCTTGAGGATGTCTCTTACGTTCTTCCCATTGTCATAAAGATCTCCATATTGTATGAGAGGTGGCCCTTCTGGTGGACGCACTTGTAAAATAAGAGGTTTCCCAGTAACAAGTTCCTTGAAGTAGGCTTTCATCTCATCGGTAACGTTTAATTCTTTCAAACCACTTAGGGTGAATCGGATAGATAGTACTTTGGGATGTATGTACTGTGGTGGTAATTGAAATATGTCCGAGTACGATAAGACTTCTGTATGTCCGAAATCAACGTAATATACTTTGCATTTACTCTCCATGACGCACATTACGACTGCTCTGCAGACTATCTTCTCACGGGTGTATCTTCCTAGGCAAACTGATCCTGGCAGTGGTGGTTCTTGCAGAGGTTCTATAGGGTGATTGTTAATTTTGCTCATCAACACAGAGAGATCTTCTTTTGTATTCTTTTCTTGAACTGAAAATTTCAGGGGACCGTCATCTACGTAGGAGACAGAGACCTCGTGCGTAGAACCCACGTCCAGAACGCGAGACTTAAAAACCAGAGCCTCTGACATTGGCGATAGCTGTGGTTTCTGTTGCGGTACTGGCTGTTGGGGAGGAGGAGGAGTTCTCCAATTCTCATGAACAGAGTTGCCTTGATTTTGCGGAGCAGACATGTATGTAGGTGGGTACTGCATTGGAACATAATGATTGTTCTGTTGAGCAGGTTCTCTAAGAGGACCTCCTGGTCGCGATAAACGCGGTAGTTGCATGAACTTTGATCTAGAATAGAAAATTAAATTTAAAAAATTTGACAAAGTACATTACAACCATGATAAAATATAAAAATCTTACCGAAACATTTCTTGCAAAGTAACAGGAACAGCAAGATTTCTATTCACAAGGTATTCAGCAAAGTCTTGATTTTTATAATACAATTTAATCAGGCAATGAGTACCAATCGCTGAGTGTACAATAGCTTTTACATCGCTATATCTCACAAGTTTTTTAATTGTTTCTAAGGCCTCTTTAGTCCAAGTGCCTTCGACAGGGAGTATATGTGCAAGAACAAATTCATAGGCCAACGGTGGCAGTGTAAGCAGTGGCACAGCATTAGGAATTCCATCGAGTAGTCGAATATCCTCAGGACTTATGATATCAAAATTTCCATAATCGATATACTGTAGAACGACCATACCATCCTGTCTGATATTGCATATCCTTGCCCGATAGTACCCCTCATTAAGAAATCTTGCACAGCAAATCACGTTCGGCACTAGTCCTCGACATTGAGGTCCAGGACGTCCCAAGCCTTGTGCAAATTGCTCAGACAATGGAAGTATCATGCGTTCAATGCACGTTGCTGAATTTCTCTCAGTCTGGCCCCATATCTTCAAGAGTGGACCATCGGCACCCACGTGGGTAACAAACAAATTGATTTCCGAACTCTGAGGAGTGTTCGTCATTTTCCTGCCGATTTCTGTTACTTCCAATACGTATCAAAGGACGGTCATTCACCAACCCATTAATATATTCTTCCTAGCCGGTTACTAACTCTAAGAAGTCACATAGCTAGAAAAAATTTCCCACTTACGAATACTATCACTCCTAGCGAAGCCGTTGATGAATTGTACGTTAACTTTTGAATTAATTCGTCCCGTAATAAACCCGTTTAGATACAAACCCGTCTAACTGTCCTCAAACGTTCTACGTTCGAAACGCCAGGATGAAACTTTCGTTGAAACAATGCGAACAAAAAGTCCTCCGAAACTTCTTTCTAGAAGACACTACCGTTAGTCTACTTGATGCTTTTGATTTGTTATAACACTCGAATTGACTTCGATCCTGCCTCTACGGATTCACACCGATTAATATTCCTTCTTGATTATCATAGGCGTCACATTTTGCACAAAGAAAAAAATTCATTCTTCGCACACCGTATGTACAATCACCTATAATAGTAATAGCAGTTCCCATATACGCTACCTATACGTTGAGAGTGGCTCGAATCTTGGGACATAATTGATAGTTCCAGTTCCTGCCATTCGTAGCGCAAGTGTTCCTTGTTAGAGACGCTTCATTATTGGCAGTGGATTGGATGATGCATGGAGGTCAGAGAGAAAGAGAAAAAACTGTGAATACCAGAAATGGTGAATGCGGTGAATTTTTACTAAGGGTGGATCTTTCAGATTTAATTTACCCTTTGCGTCTTTCTTGTGGCTCACCCCGACTTATAATTTTTGATATAAGATGAACGAATTAATTATATAGACTTATTTAAAAATAATTGCAGCAAATGCTCTTTATTCATTTCACATTAGAAATCCAAGATGCAGTAATATAAAGTTCTTAATATTACATTGAACATAAAATTCTCCTGTACGGTACTGGAGTCTTTAATATATCTTATCATAATATGCGGTTGAACATTTTATTATGCAGTTTTATATATAAAGCTCCTTTAGGATTTTTACATGCAATCTAGTTCAGGTATATACCAGCCAAAATATCAGTGAATCGAATCACAGTTATCACCTGAACAAAAGTAATCGCTATATTAAGTACAAAATTAGTCGTACTGCTGTACGATATAGGAATGACTTTGCTTACTTTTAAAAAAACAAAACAAAAAATAAGTCAGATCAAAACGCATGAAATAGAATTGTTGCTCTGTTAAAGTATAGCTAACGCATGATGACAGATTTGTAACAAAAAAAAATATCTATATATATATTAATCTCTCAGTAATTGTACTGTTTACGCATTCTTTTGTATACATAAAGTCGTAGTAAAATATGCACGATAATAAATATAATTAAAGAATCTTTGAGTTAGATGAGACAGTTACGTAAAAGAATGAGGCAATATCTATGAGTTAACGATTTTTCATTATAAATGAACGTGGAAACTAAATGATTTAAAAATAAAAAATGGAATCGGTCAAACCTAATAGTCTGAGATATTTAACGAAAGACATATAATCTTTCTTAGAGTGACTACGTAGGGGTCAACTTCTTCCAAGGAGTAGATGTTCTATTGCAGCCAAGCTGATGATGAGTGATCGGAAAAGGATCCATTGTTATCTGATTCCTCCATTTCGTTGTCACTATTTAACGAAAAATGATCTCCTCTAGGGGCTAACGAACGCATTTGTTCCAAGACTTGATGCAAGGAATCTGACCTCTGATCTGATCTATCGGTGAGTGGCGTAGCATCTCCACTGGCTGTACCACCGGCAGGAGTTTGAGGAGTGTTGCTAGGTGGTATAGGAGTATTTGTCCCATCCCCTGTACCTACAAAGATAGAATATATATATAATAAATAATTGTTTCATTTTCAAGGCAATATGCCAAAGTACCCATATTGTCGCTGGCAGGACTAGCTGGTCTTTCTGCTCCTCTTATTTCTCTAACAATCTGCTCTTCCTCTTGTGTATTCAATCGTAATCCAGCTACACCCTTTTTTGGGCAGTTGCGTAAATCTCGCTTGATCCTACGACGTCGTGAAGGCTCATTTCTTCGCAACTGAATCATTGTGCCAAAATCAGTTATGTAGAGGAAGCCTGCTATCAGAAGTTCGCAAGTTCTTTTACCCTGCTTATATGCTGTCTCTAATTCCAAGCTGTTTCGCTGATCATATTGCCACCACCCTAAAAGAGTTACAATACTGTGGATTATACTATAAGACAGGATATATCTGAATCACTCAAACGGTTTCAATAATTACCATTCCTTCCTTCATAAAACCACTGGTATTCTTCCTCAACTTCGTCCGTTTCCTTTTGAGCTTCATCTAACTCTATAAGATGCGGTCTCTCTAAAAAATCAGGAGGTATTTCTTGCCGACACATAGGGCATTTTTTGCTCTGATTAGCTACCCCTTTCACGCAGAGATAACAAAATATATGACTGCATGGCAATCGTGCAGGATGGATACAAGGTTGTAAGCAAACAGCACATTCCAACGCACAGGTGGAACCTAGGCAGAATATATTCCAGGTATGGAAATAAGTCTTAATCCTAAAACAATGACTCAATAAAATGATAAATACCATCTTTGTCATTAGTATCCTTTTCTCTCTCCTTCACACTCATACCAGATTTCTCTGGCAAACCAAATTTCGCTTGAGCCATCACACTTTCCAAGCTAAAACTTAAGGCTTACGTGAAAGTGACAGTAGTCTCAAATTTATAAAAGAGTATCATGCACGTGAAGATTAGTATAAATCAATAAACATTCAGTGAACCATTTGCGTTTTTATCCTTCTGACTTGGCCTGACTTGAATAAAGCTATACACGGATTCTTAAGAAAGTGACAAACAAAACAAAGTAACGTTATTGTTTCATCGATGGTAACATCCTTTTGTATCTAATGATTAATTGATGGTAATACAGACTATGTTTCCATCGGAGTTGAAGAAGAGTTTAAATACATTGAACGTATACCTATAATTTACTTATGTATGGATATGCAATACACGTATTTCATTTTTAATTTAACTCTGTCGGAAACGCAGCCACAGATCCCGGGTAGGAATATACTAATCTGTGATACCAGCAGCATCTATCGAACAGAAGAAAAAATACGTTCTTGCCACATGGTTTTAAAATATCATACATAACCTCTAAACATATAACGATGAAGTGGTTTACAGTGTTTAGTAATGCACGTGTGGAAAAGTAATATTATTAATTACATATAAGAATCTTAGATCTTGTTAAAATGTCTGGGGTGGAAGGTGAAACTGTTAAGCACAAGTCGCATAGAGAGCGAAATGCTGGCCGTAAGGCTGAGAAGAAGAAATCAAAGAAGGAGCACATTCAAGAGTTAACTGATAAACAGAAGAATCCTAAGGCTTTCACATTTAATTCAGCAATCAGAGCTGAAAGAAGGTTCAGACGCAGACAGGATATTGAGACAAAGAAACAGCATGTTCCATTGATCGACAGAACTCCATTGGAACCACCGCCAGT
The DNA here is from genome assembly GCA_030142375.1 of Calameuta pallipes. Classification (NCBI taxonomy): domain Eukaryota; kingdom Metazoa; phylum Arthropoda; class Insecta; order Hymenoptera; family Cephidae; genus Calameuta; species Calameuta pallipes. The sequence goes on from JARQSW010000393.1 coordinate 3,681,354, forward strand.
GCTGGTTGCTATAGTCGGTCCACCAAAAGTTGGAAAATCTCTCTTGTTGCAATGTATGATAAAAACGTTTGCCAGGCAGCCCTTAACAAATATTTTGGGTCCAGTTACTGTAATATCAGGGAAGAAGCGAAGGATCACTTTCATGGAGTGTAACAACGACATAAACAGTATGATCGATATTGCCAAAGTAGCTGACTTGGTTCTGCTATTAATTGATGCTTCTTTTGGATTTGAGATGGAAATATTTGAATTTTTAAACATATGTCAAGTGCATGGAATGCCTCGTATTATGGGTGTATTAACTCATTTAGATGCAATCAAAAATGCAAAACAGTTACGAAAAACAAAGAAAACTTTAAAACATCGTTTCTGGACCGAAGTCTACGCAGGTGCAAAATTGTTTTACCTTTCTGGATTGTTGCACGACGAATATCTTCGAAACGAAATAAAAAACCTATCTAGATTCATATCGGTCATCAAGTTCAGACCTCTAACTTGGCGAACTACACATCCATATTTGCTAGCAGACAGAATTGAAGATTTAACAGCTCCTGAATTAATACGTCAAAATCCAAAAGTAGACAGAAGTATTAGTTTATATGGGTATGTATTACTTTACTAAATAATACTACACGTGTCATCTCTTTTTATTATATACTGCTGATTCTACTGCTTGTACTTTTTTTTTCTTTTAGATACGTACGAGGCGTTCCATTTAATAAGCAGTCTTCAGTCCATATTCCAGGGTGCGGTGATGTCAAAATCAAAGATGTTAGTTTCCTGCCTGATCCATGTCCGCTTCCTGAACAATTAAAGAAGCGTGCGCTGGTAGAAAAGGAACGACTCGTCTATGCTCCGTTTTCTGGAGTTGGTGGAATAGTGTATGACAAGGACGCCGTTTACGTGGAACTGGGAGGTAGTCATTCTCACAAGGAAGAGGACACTGGCCTTGTTAGTTCATTAATGGACACGCAAGAGACTCTAGATCAAAAATTGCAGCACAGCGAGCTTAAATTGTTTAGTAACACTGCGCCTATAAAAGCTCAAGACGTTGATGAGAATTTTGATTCTGGTATCAGAGAAGATGTTACTATTGATAATGGCAGAATTCGTCGAAAAGTTGTATTTAGTGATTCAAATACAAATGAAGAAGAGGATGATGATGATGATGATGATGATGACGATGATGATGATGAAGAAGGACAGGACGAGGAAGATGAAGATATGAACAGTGACGGAGGCGTGAAAGATACTGAGGAAATTGAAAAACAAGAAGATGAAATTGAACACGAGAAAGAAAAGACGATAAAAGTAAACAAGAGAAAAGAATCTGCAGAAGAGAGAATTGAGGTTACCTTCAAGAAAAAAAGAAAAGTTAATAACGAAGATGATGATTTTGCTGAAGAATTAGAATTTCTGAAAGCTGAAAATAATGCAAATACAACTAAAATCAAGAAGCAGCAGGAAGTTTATCGAGCTCCCAGTAAGAAAGTAGATAATGAAATACAAAATAAAATAGCGGAAGCTCTCAATATTTTAAATACAGACACAATTAGCAACAGGTCATTTGACAAATCTGAGAAAGGTGCAAGTGATGATGATGACGAAAGCTTTGATGAGTTGAGTGAAGATGAAACACAAGGAAGTTTGAAAATGGAAGTGGAAAAAGTCGATCAGGATTTGGAATCTGATGATTCTGGAGAAGAAAGTGAGGATGATCAAGACACGGACGTCGAGGACGATTTGAAGTGGAAATCCGACATGGCCCATAAAGCTAGTGAAGCTTTTGTCAATCGGCAAGAGAGTAAAAGAAACCTAATGAAAGTTGTTTACGGTGTGTTTGACAGCAATAAAGTGGAGACAGAAAATTCTGACAGTGCAGACGATGCTGAAGAGAACGAAGACATCGGCGGTATATTTCGTGTAATGAAGAAGCAACAACGTGACAAAATCGAGGAACGCGAATTGAAGAATCAAGAAGAAACAGTATTCTTCTCGAAGGAGCCTCCACGCGATTGGCTCGAGGAGGACAACAAGGTATTGTTGGTTAATCGTTTTGTTACTGGCAAGTGGAAGGAATCAGAGGATGCCGAAGAGCTTCTCAAACTTGATGACATGGATGACGATGAGGAGGTGTATGGAGATTTTGAAGATTTAGAAACTGGCCAGAAGCACATAGCTCAGGCACCTAAGGAGTTGCCAAAGGAGGAAGCCGATGAGAAGAAAAAGCTTATAGAGAAGAAGAAGAAGCTCAAGGAGAAATTCGATTCTGAATATGATAACACAGACGATAAAACGTTTTATGATGAGTTAAAATCTGAAGCAGAAAGGCAGGCTCAGCTAAATAAGTCAGAATTTGAAGGACTAGACGATGATGTCAGAGTACAACTCGAAGGCTTTAGACCTGGAATGTATGTTCGTGTAGAGATTGAGACTGTACCTTGTGAAATGGTGACAAATCTAGACCCTACGTATCCTATTATAGTTGGAGGATTACTGCATGGTGAAGAAAATATTGGATACGTACAGACCAGGATAAAGAAGCATCGTTGGTACTCCAGGATATTGAAGACTAAAGATCCATTGATATTGTCAGTAGGTTGGAGGAGATTCCAGACATTACCAATTTATTCAAAGTTAGAAGATAACTTACGTAACAGAATGCTGAAATATACACCAGAGCACGTAGCTTGCATGGGACACTTTTGGGGACCCATAACCCCTCAAGGTACAGGAGTTCTCGCAGTGCAGGATGTGGCAACTAGAGAACCAGGATTTAGGATAGCTGCTACTGGAACAATTGTAGAGACTGACAAGACTACTCGTATTGTGAAAAAACTCAAGCTCACCGGAGTCCCTCTGAAAGTCTACAAGAAGACTGCATTCATAAAGGACATGTTTAATTCGACGTTGGAAGTGGCAAAATTCGAGGGTGCCAAAATAAGAACAGTTTCAGGTATTCGTGGACAAATAAAAAAGGCTGTTTCTAAACCAGAGGGCTGCTTCCGTGCTACTTTTGAAGACAAGATTCAATTAAGTGACATTGTCTTCTGTCGAACCTGGTATCGAGTGGAAGTGCCCAAGTTTTATAACCCTGTCACTTCTCTCTTATTACCACCATCTGAAAAGAACTTGTGGCGAGGAATGAAGACTACGGGTCAACTTAAGAGGGAGAAAAAGATTCTAGCCACACCAAATCCAGATTCACTGTACACACCTATCGAGAGAGCACCTAAGGTTTTCAAGCCCTTAACTATTCCACGAGGATTGCAAAAGGTATTACCTTACAAAGACAAGCCAAAAGTTCTCCCTACACCAGGTAAACGATTAGACAGCCAGCGTATTGCTGTGGTTCGTGAACCTAAGGAAGAGAATGTTGCTCGCCTCATGAAAATGATTAAAACAAACTACAATTATAAGCAAGAGCAGCTTAAACAAGCTACCAGTAAAAGGATGGCTGCACACAAGGCAGAAATTGCTGCGGAGGAAGCTAAAAAGTTAAAAAGACAGAAGGAACTAAAGAAACAAGTGTTCCGGCAACTCAGTAAGATGGATGCCAAGAATAAAAAACGATAGCCACAACGATGTAATGGCATCAGAGGAACAATTATTTTTATAATTTATCAAAGCTGCTTCATAAAGAATCCCGGAGTTTGCCTGATGTAAAAAGTTCAGTTAAAAAAAAAATAAAAATTTTCATAATACCCAATCTTCATAGTTTTCCTCAGAAGATCATATCCTAATCCCTTTTCAAACGTAAGATACTAATTAATTATCTAATCGTTTACGTGATGATAATTCGACACGCGCGTAATGCGCCTCCGGACACTCATAAATCTACCTGGTAGCATAAGCTTGTCATGGAAAAGCTGTAGCGTTTGTTTTATTGAAAACGTTTAAGTTATAATATTATATATTATAAAATATATTATTAGTTAATATAAAATAATAACAATGTTATGCGCGATCCTTCTATAAAATAGCTTGAGATCCGCGCCACGATGTGAGAGTATGATGGCCCGTCGAATAATTATCTCCAGCCTGCTGTAAAGTAATATAAATATAGATACAAAAGTCTCCTCGATACCTTTAAATCATCCTCGCGAATAATTACCTGAGTGAGCATCAGTAGTTCATCCTGAGTATCCACAATCCTAACCGGGAAGGGTGACCCAGGTACAAGGACTCCAGCCCAACGAACTTCAACCCGATAGTCACCTGGTTCGGTTGGATCGTATCGACACAAAATTATTCTGTCTTTTTGAGTTTCCCGTTGCATTTCTACCCTGAAGGCACCCTTAGGTCCCCGCACCCTTACGGTGAGTTGACCAGCACCAGCACCACGGGTATCGCATATAAATCGCGACTGAAATGTCGCCAGAACGCCGTGTTCTATTCCTGGTCCATAAACGCGAACCTAAAAATGAATAAAAATGAATAAAACAATTCTCCAGGGTGTATCGACGTTGATTAATTATTTTTTAAAACCTTCGTGGCATCCGGAGCACCGGATACCCGCAATGTGAACGGCGAACCAGGAACGTGTTCACCAGCATATTTAATCGTAAGGGCGTGACGTCCAGATTCCTGAGGTTTGACGTTTAAAGTGAACGTAGCATCGCCGTGATCATAAAGTTCGCAATAAGCTACTTTATGTGGTCCAACGCAGTGAGCTGTCAATTCGCCTAAACAGATTTACACGGGTCAAACTAAATTGTTGTTACAGGTTAGGTTTTCCTTTGAAGATTTATTAAAATTTTCTAACCAGGTCCGGCGCGCCTTGTGTCAATGAAACTTCTTATCTCCTGTCCGACTATTCCATGTTTAAGACCATCCCCAGAACAGATAACTCGCGAAGCATCTGCTGCGTTTGTTACATTTATTTGCAAGGGACATCCTTTCAGCTGTCGTCCATTCCAGGATACGGTCATCAGTAAGGACTCCGAGGTCAGTGGTATATAACTTGCACGGTATACGCTATCTCCTAAATATTTTAACAATACACTGTGCAATTGTTCTATCTTGTCAAAAATAATAATAGTTCAAGTAGCTTCTTCACCGACTCACCTAAGTGCTGTAACATTACATTGATTTCGGTGGTTGGTGAAAACAATTGAACTTTGGGGGTTCCATTACCGGCCTGAGAACCGTCTATCGTGAAGCTGACTTCTTCGCCGCATTTGGCTGTCGTTAAACCACGTCCCCTCAGCATGACTCTGCTTGTGTCTGGTACGGGTGGCTGATAACAAAAAATAATTCTGCTATTCGATTCTCGAACTTGCTGCTTGTAACGAACCAAGAGGATACCTCGGTCTCGGGGAGTATCGCAAGTTTCGGTGCTCCAGGAAAAGGCGCTCCGTTGAATAATATTTCCATGCGATGCTCTCCGCCAGACATCTGAGGCGTCACGAGCTTAAGTCTATTGTTGGATGTCATTTCAAAAGACAAAGGATGATCCCCGACGGTCCCAGTCAGTTCACCAGGTCCAGCTTCAGCCGTATCGAAGCTGATCTTACTCGAAGGATTCAGTTTCAAGCGGCCCAGGTCGTCACACACGGCAGACCAGCCACCTGTATGATTGACGGAAATTTTAATAAAATTTTCAATGACAATTCACACCAAATAAACTTACCGATAACACGTAGATTCCGCGTGTCGACGATTTTTGGATGCCAGGGTGATCCTGGCAGCTGTTGTCCAGCACATACAACTCTGATGTCAAAAACTCCCACCTCGGTAGGGACGTAAGAAACGTTCCAGGTTCCTGGATTCGCTCCAGCCTCTATAGTAGCCTTTGATACACTGTCCGGTCCATCGACCTGGTTCGTCAAATTGCACCAGTGTCATAGCAATATCATTATACCAATATTAATAATCGTCTTTGCACTTTAATTTCTTTATTAAATACCTGAACAGCTGGGGGACTTCTAGTCCCGGTGACGATGAAGTGAGCAGGTTTACCAACGTGACCACTGAGCAAGCCTTCACCTTTTGCACGTGCCTGACCCGCTGCTTCCACTGTACACATTACTGGGCTACCCGGCACCGAAGCTCCTCCTAAAAATGATTTGATTAATTTTTATTTTATTTTTTTTCATTAAAGTTATACCAACAGAATGAAAAGAAAATTGTACAATTAAATAGCCTATAGATTTAACGATACCAACCATAGGTGACATTGATCATATAAGTCCCAGGAGTACTTGGTGAAAACTCAATCATTTCAGCTCCGTCGTTCAGCGAAGTCACTTGTAACGGAAGTTCCTGACCCAAAGGACTCGTCGCTGTGACGTCCAACTCTGCCATTCCAGCATCAGCTTTCATAACTGAAATTTCACAATGATTTAATCACTGTTAGCGCAACTAAAATCGTTAATAGCTTCATTTAAAATTAATTGCCATGTCATAACTATCTCTTCAACAACAAAAAAGTACGAGAGCCACGTACGTTCACAATACACAATCTCAATTAATTCTCAATGGATTATCAGCGATAAATAATTCGATATTAATTGTTAGATTAATTATTGATTGGCGTAATCGATAATATCAAAGTAATGCCGACGAACCACCATCCACCATAGACTCGGATACACCGGAACACTTGATATTACTGCACGAGCAAGGCTCTTTGAAAGTAGATCAGATTTCTGATAACTGGTACAATTATTCTAAGTAGCCTTGAACGATCTTATGGTTCTATAGCTCGGATAGAAAATCTATGCTACTTTCTCCATCTTCTTACAGATTCAATGTGCGCTGAGGCGCAAAATCATCGCTCGGCGTAAATTACAGTCAATACATGTAAGTTCATGAGCCAAACGTTCAATTCCACTAGACGCGCTGGATTTAGACGTAGAGCATAGCTACTTGTCCCAGGTGAATTTTCTATAAGCTGCCTGTAGGATAATATAAATGGGTTATAAAAAACTTACGTTTAAACGCAATACGATCGTGAACTGATATCGTCGTTGGCCCAAGTTCTGTAAGTTTCACCTTGGACGCATCGAAGGCTTGACAGAAAAAAGGCGAACCCAGTACAGGCTTAGCTCCTTGCAGTACGTCAATTTTGTAAGTACCTGTACACACAGATCATATATCATGTATAGATATATTATTACATGAGAAATGAGAATTTTATGAGAAAACTAGTAGACGGATAAAAGCGTGCCAGATTCATGGAATTAACGTCGTCTGGTAGAGTAAGAGTTATAAAAATTAAAAAAATGGGTTATTTATATAGAGAGAACAGAGAGATTTTCAATTATTAGACACTTACCGACCGAGTTTGTTGTGAATTCAGCCAATAAATTTCCATCGCGATGTTGATAACAACGCACAGGTACTGCGTTACCTTTTGGACCGCTTATCACGACGTCGAATTCCTTGCCAGGTCTACCCAGGGTCTCTATGGTGAAGGAAGTCACTTTTCCTACGGATGATTGATAAAGACCTAGACCCGTAGCAGTGACTTCCCTACCACCGGTGGGTCCTCTTACGGCAACCTCCAGGGGACTTCCTGTAAGATTAGAAAAAAATTAAATACTAATGTAGTGACTAATCGTGACAACCGATGCTTCGTGTCGCCATTTTTATTGTTAAAAAAAAAAGTAATAAATATATTTCACCTTGTATATGAACGTCGTTATATTTTATTTGAACTCTGTGAGGCGCAGCGCGAGTCGGATGAAAAATGACTTCGTAAACGCCATTTTCGCCTTCGCGTACCAAACTATCAACATCAGCTCCGCCAGCTCTTACATTCACTGTTAACTTTCCCGGTCCAGCTTCCTTGGAAGCTACCACTGTGCATACAAAATACAAATTCGCAATAGCATTGATAAATGATTCTTAATGAATTTAACTGTAATGGTTTTCCTTAATTTCTTCTTCACTAACCGACTATCGTTCCAGGACGATGACAAACGGCGTCAGATATTTCCTTGATGGTTACTTTGTTAGGATCAAAAGCTTGAAGCGTTTGAGAACTGATGACCCTGTGTCCATCGCTGAATATAACATTGTACGAGCCCACGTGTCGAGTTCTAACCTCAACTCGATACAAGGTAGAAGACAGCTTTGTCAAGGTACACGGAATGATTATTCCATCAGGACCTGATGAAGTTAATAACGCATATAATAACAGTTTCTAAAATAAATAACCGTTATTTAGTTACTTGCCAGTAACTTCAGCAGATACAGGTCCTTCCAATCCTGACATATCTAAATCCATGTAGGCAGTGTTACCAACCCGAATTACAGACGGTCCATCAAGGACCCCACCGACCACTGGACACTTGAACGGACTTCCTGAAAGACAATTGGCGGCACTGAGTATAAAATAAAACATCATCTACAAGAATAAAAAACAGGATCAAGTACCTGGCACATTGTCGTCGTTGAAACTGATATTAACGTAGTGCGTACTGGTGACCTGAGGTACGAAGGTAACATCGTACAAGCCTCTTGCACAGGCAACGACTTCTGCCTTGACAGTATTGTTCTCGGTGCTGACTACCAACTCCAGGGTACCTTCACCAGCTTCGGCAGCGTCTACCGTGAAAGTCGTAGCCTGGCCCAGGGTGGCCTCGGTGAGTCCTGACACGTGTACCTAGAACGATGTTCAACAATGAACAGTAACGATTCACCATATTTGAGTCTTTCGTAATAAAGTCAATTTGCAACACGTAGAAATTAGCTGGGGGTCACAGCCTGTTAACTACGAGTGAAACCAACGAATTCGCTGGTACGGATGGTTACCTTCGTTACGTCGTAAATGTTGCAAGCAAATGGCGATCCTTTTATCGGCTCGCCGTCCACCAGGACGCTGACGTTATGTCGGCCGACTTCGTTTGGAGTAAAACTGATATTGTACTTTCCGTCTATTGGCTCGATCGTTATCGGAAGGGCTATGTTGGATGGCGGTGTGACGATCACGTCGCAGTTTGTCGACGGTGCTTGTGGATCCACGGTGAACGACGTTAATTGCTTTACTGCTCCCATTTTTAAATTGTGACCACTAATTACTGCTTGGCCAGCGCCGACCACTTTGCAACTGAACGGTGAACCTGGGAATCAAAAGGTATGAGCGTTTCTGGTGCTAATCATTGCTGAAGCACTGATATCGGTTCTATGTACGTGACAGATAGAGAATCTTGGCGTAAAGGATGGAGAATATCCTGGAGAATTCGCTAGGCTTTAGTTTCTAAAGAGAGTCTTTTTCTATTACCTGGAACGGGCTCTCCGTTGAAACGTACGCTGAGACTGTGCACCGCTGCTTCCTGGGGTTTGAAGTTAACCCGGAACTTGGCGTTTCCTTCGCTTTGCACATAATTCGGCACGTTTTTACCATTCACGGCTACAATTATTTCCAGATTTCCGGCTCCTGCCTGACTTGCGTTTACTACAAGGAAAATGGTATTTATTTCACAGGAATTCGGATAAGGTAAATCTTTTATAGTTTTACAGACTCGGATTACTTACTACTGAAGAATACGGGTTTACCGACGATTCCATTGTTGATATCAGTTACTTTTACTTTATCTGCGTTATATGCTTTTACCAGGAACGGACTACCTTCCACGTGAGAACCATTTAGTTTCACTTCTACGCTATGATCACCTGAACGAATTACATGATTAAATTGATTTCCCTTAATCGTTTTATAAGTCTTTATATACTCTTATAATTAGTCTCGACGTACCGACATCCTTTGGAGTAAATCCAGCACTGTACGAACCGGGTCCGCTTTGCTTGATCTGAACTGGTAGACTTTCCCTCGTCGGAGATAACACCTCGACTGTTGGATTTCCCAAGGACGCGTCCGCTTCGATGGTAAAGGTTGCGACACGGTTCACGGAGACTTTCTCAAGACCATCGGTTATCAGAACCTTAGCAGTGTCACTCACCTTTTGATTAAACAAATACATATATTATTGATGCGACGATTCACCTTTTTCTATCTAGTCTTTGGATCTTCCGCTATCAAAACACATCCCGTCTAACTGTACGATATCTTATAAAGCTTAACGTAACCTACAACGGAATATAGTTGAGATAAATATAAAAAATTAAAAAATACCTGACAACTAAATGGACTACCAGGAACATCCTCGCCATTGAACCGAAGATCAACAGTGTGGACTATCGGTTCACGAGGTGTGAATGAAATTGCATATGTATGAGGACCTTGAGCTTGAGCAGATGTTGGTACTCTGCCTCCATTGACAGTGACTTCCAAATTACCTGGTCCTGCCTGACTGGTTTCCACTTTGAGAAAAAAATAAATAAAAAGAAGAAAGCGGTAAAGGCTGGTTTACAATATTTCAATGGCATTGGATGATCCTTTGCACCGGATGAAAACATCATAGATACCTAAGAACGTAACTGGCAATCCGATCACTCCTCTCTTGGCATCCTTGACTTTGATGGCGCCGACGTCGTAGACTTTGCAGCTGAACGGGCTGCCCACCACTGGGACGTTTCTGTGGCTCACGGATATTCTGTGCTCCCCGACGATTTTCGGTGTGAACGCCACGCTGCAGGTTGTGTCTTTGTTGTCAGTGACCTGAGCTGGGACGGCCTGTCCATTGGGCCCTATCAAGTCCGCCGGTTAGTCGTTTTATACAATTTAGTCAGCCAACTAGGGTGGATTAACAGGGGGCACTTGGTACCGGCCGTAAGATTCGTACGCTGCCATCGTCTTTTATATTGTTACAAACTTATAATTAAGTGAAGCTTTATAACGTTATGAGAAGCGAGATACGTGTAACGATTATGATAAGCAGCTTGATAAGCTATGTTAACTCGTATACGAGTATCGATTGAGCATTTAATGATTGAGCCCTAAAAACAGCGCTACGGTAACTAAATGTAATAGCGAGAGGATATACAGTTCTACCTGTTCCTCAAGAATATACTTAATGACTACGTGTGTCAATGAAGAAGCTAGCATCGCGTACTTAAAACCCGTAATAAAGCATTTCCGGTTATTCCGTAGAATTTCACTGAACAAAAGGCAAGTAACCATTAAGATTTTAATACGTAACTCATGGTATATTGGCACGACTTGTGAGGCATGGGATAATATATATATTATTATATAATTAAGCTAATGAATTTTATGATTAAATCAAATTAATATAGCACCACGAAAGCAATTGACTTCGAGTGTTGTTACTTGAGCAAATGTCCGTGTAATTACAGTAGAAGGTTGTGCATTGACTGATCATTATCTCAAGAGGGTTTGGTTAGTTCTGACGTGTGATAAAGCGATTTACGAGTTCATGCAGTTTAACAGTGAAATTATTAGAAAAAAAAAATAAAGAGACAAGGAAGAAAAATAATTAATTTGTCAGTATAACGTGAGCACTGCAAAAACTAAATGACGATTAGAATGTCCTTACGCAGGGTCTTCGGGAGACTGAAGGTAGGGACCCACCACCATTTGTTTCATTATAATCCATATACTAGGGTTAGAACGAAATGAGTTTTGTTTTTTGAGAGGTCTAGTAATGTCGTAGTCTGAAAGCTGGCCGACCTGCAACAGAGAGAGAACTGCTCAAGCCACCGGTAACAAGATGAACATAGACACGAACGAAAAGTATGGACATTTTTACAGCTTGCTATAATAGTGAATAAATATACAAGTTTCTCAGTGAAAGTTCATCCGCGTGCCGTTCATTATATTCAAAATTCAAACCAGCCATTCGTTTGACAATTACATAAGGTTGAACCATAGACAGAAGTCTCTTGGTACGAAGGAAAATTACAAGGATGACATTATGACACGAAGTGACAAGTAAACCATGCACAATAAAATTTAGCCAAATTACTCTGGCTCGCAGGTAAGTGTTACAGAACATGAAACATACAATTGTCATGTGTATTAAAAACACTGAGGGTGCAAGCACACAACCTTACGATAAGATATATCCCAGAATAATAAGAACAATTTTAAAAAACAACAGGAGTATACGTAAGAAAAAAGTTTTACTTGGTAGATATAAAAATTTGACATCGGCACATGCAGAAGATGAGGAGAGAGTTGAAAATAATTGTGTCAACTCTTGCTGACGGTTTGAAAATTGACCAAAGTGAAACACATAGTGTACCGAACACAAAACATAAAACACATAGATGATTATGATGACTGCGAAGGGTAACTTACCTTCAACATTAACTTCAAGATCTTCCAAGCTACCGGCAACGTTACTGACTGTAAGATAACTTTGCCTTCCTAGGCCAGCACTGCTTAACGCCTGCCCACTGACAGTTACATGACTGTCACCACCCACCCTTGTTACGATAGGACATCCGGGCACTGTTCGCTTGTTGAAGGCTATGTTAATAACGTGCTCGCATGCCTCGAACGGTACAAAACTAACCGAGAAACGAGCATTGCCTTGTGGCGTCACTTGGGTGGGAATGTTCTGACCACGTGCGGATATTGTAATTTCGAGATTTCCTTCACCAGCCTGACTTGCATCGACTGTCGGAACAAGAGAGAATCTTTTAGGAAGTGATTACCTGGTAAGTAAGTAAATTGGCAAAAGAAAGAGGAAAGCACAGCTGGGATTAACCGTAGAGAGGCAAAGCTGTTATATGTATTTATTAAATGTTTAATTACTAATGAGAAGTTGAAATTTTTTAAGAATGAAATGTAATAATGTACCGGTGAAGTGTGTAGGTTGTCCAACACTACCCCTTGCCACAGGGCCAATCAAGACCTTGTCGGCATTGAAAGCCTTGGCCAAGAAGGGTGTGCCGTTAACGGGATGACCATTGTATTCTACACTAATAGAATGAACGCCAACGTCTCTGGGTGTGAATTCTGCTGTAAATCCACTGCGTATGTTACCGGTTACCTTTACAGGTAATTCGGTACTTGGCCCTGTAGAGACAATGTATCGTTAAAGTTCTAATCTCGTGCACGTTTTTAAAATTCTATAAGAGCATCTCCTGGTACGCAGAAGAGACTTTTCACTACTCGATGACTTACCCCTAACGGAGACAGCGAGTTCAGCGCTTCCGCTTCCGTCAACGGCCATATGAAAACTGGCTGGCTGATTGACTGGTATTAATTCTAAATGACTCAAGCTGAGAGTAACTCTGCTGGTGTCTGAGACATTGCAGACAAAGGGACACCCAGAGACTGTTTCTCCGTTAAATTTGATGTCTATGTAATGCGGTTTGGCGACGTCAGGTGTGAAAGATACGAGACAACGACCGCCTCCAACGACTTGCACGTGATTAGGAACTTCTCCTTCGTTTATGGAAATCTCTAATTGGCCTTCTCCGGCAGCACTTGCGTCAACTGCAAGTGTATAAGTAATTGTTATATTATGCTGTGATTGCGATTTTGTGAACTTTCATTAGTGCAGCTGATAAGGAATACGATTAAGAAACGTTATGGCATTTTGGGAAAGAGAATTATGTACCTCTGAATTGGCAGGCATGACCTACGACGGCGCTGGGTATGTCAGTAACTTGGATGAGACTGCTGTTGTACACTTTGGCGACGAGAGGACCTGCCGGCAGCTTTTGTCCCGCGATGCTCACTTCCACGAGGTGGCTGCCAACCTCTGTCGGTGTGAACTCTACGCGAAACTCTCCTGGACGCCCTGGCTCTTCGTCGATATGAGCAGATATATGTCTTTTTGATGGTGCTGCAATTAAAATACATTTTAGATTTATTACATTGAATATGGTAATTAAACTTTTGTGATTTATCTGCTACTGTGAATGGGTTGCGAACAAATTTCTGCTATAACAGTTTCCTGCTATCGAAGGACTAACCGGTCTTTCTCTACATTTTAAGTATACCGATAAAAGATATAAATCTAGAGAATGGAATCAAGGTTATCGAAGTTCCTAAAGCATGCATGACAATCTATCAGTGGTGCAGTATTATAAATAGTTTAATTGTAGAAGGGATAATGTGGTATAATAGTTTTGACAGTTTCTAATCTCAGGTAATTGAATATGGAAAATAATATTCAATTGCAATGTACTTACTTATTATCTGCACGTCAATTTCATTGCTTGTGAAGCCAAGGGCAGACAGTTCAAAGAGTGCGGGAGTTCCTGCAGGGACCAACCTTACGGAGTCCCCAACAACCGACATTTTAGGACCAGACATGATGCCTACGCGCCAAGGTGAACCTGGAAAAATAAAACCAGTTAATTGAGATGATTATTTCTACAAAGTAGCACACGATAAACCAGATATTTTGTGTTTCCACAACGAATATAAAATGTCTCAAACTAAACTAGCGTACTCTGAAAATTTGTGTAAATAATCTTTTGCAACAATACAAAGTAAGACATAAGATAAAGTCTAGAGAATATAAATCACAATTTTATACAAAACACACAATGATATATTAATTGGTTAATCTATATACCACAGTAACAAGGAAAAAGATATTTAATATCAAACTTCATTTAGTTAACTTTCTTCTGAGCACATTCAACGTTCAAAAACAAATAAGTAGCAGATTAAATTGACATAAAGTACACGGTAGCGTGACACACCGAGAAGTTAGAGATTAGAAAAGTAACTTTCCCTCTCATTGATATTTTTTTAAAAATAATTGAAGAAACCGTCTTTCCTATTTTATCCGTAGAAGAACACAACGAACCTAATTTAAACTTCCCGGAACTACCTGTTGCGTCGACCACGCGCATTTCCTAACCTTCCCCATTCTAGCAAAGTGCATCGAACAGGCGAAAAACAAGAGAAAAGACTAAAACAAGAAGAACAGATAAAAGAGATCAAAGAACAAATCAGAGTCAGGTTACCAGTAGGAATGTCTGACAAGCAACCAAGAGAAGGAGCGCAAGCGCGCGCGATCACAATCCGGAATGTTTCAATTAAATGGAATAAATAAATTAATAAGAATGAATCTACCTTGATCACCCAAGGCGTTGGGCGTTCCTGAAAGTCCTGAAAACCCTAAAGAAGGAAAAGGGACGAGAAAGGATGCCAGGAGAAGCGAGTGAAAGACAGGAGAAGTAATAAGAATCCTAAAAAAAATCTAATCCAAACCCTCGTAACAGACCAAACGAATCACGCCCAGCTAGCTCGAGTATCCTTCGTTTATCCACCTTATTTTATTTATACTGTATATTCCTGACACACGTAACACAAAAGACAGTTTCGTACGAAGAGAACTGAAAACGTAGGTGGACCGCACTGTTTCACAAGAGCATCGCTACGAGTACGAGCTTTTTCCAATGATCCTCGACAGCGAGCACCATCCACGAGAGCTCATCGAACGATCGAACCCAGGCCATAGCGAGAACCTCGCGTAAATCCGATTCTGCAAGGCAAATAACTATTGAGAAAACCGATCGGAACTGTAATAATATTAAGTAAACGTCAGCAGATCGCGATTCTCGGGAGCGAACGAGCCAGTCGAACGGAGACGACGAGCGTGGCTGCCACCAGACCGCCGCCACCAGCCGCCACTCTGGCCCGAGGACAGGGCCGTCTTCTTACTGGAGTTAACCTTAAGGCGAATCAACCTATACTACTTTTACAGACTTTCTTTCGTATCTGATTAAATTATTATTCCATGTGTATATCCAGATTCGTTAAGTGATTCAAGAAGGAAATTCAAAACGTAATTTATCCTCTTGTCCCGTCGAGACTATCTGATCGTACAACTTGTGACTAAGGATACTGAATGTATACCGAGATATAGGATTTACCAAAGACACAATTACATTTTGAATGGACCAACCTGGAGGAAGGGTAATAAGATGGTTTGTTAACTGGAGGACAGGCTGATGCACGTTCCTGATCCAGTGACCTGGTCTAGGGATCTTAAGAAACTTTATTACGGCCCTGGACAACCATCCGCTTCTTCCTCGCTCGACCGACTATAGTCTATACCACGATGTGTCTATAGACTTGCGAACTACCTGATCTGCGTATTTCAACACATTAAGGTCGGATTTAAATAAAAAGTCAGACAGCAGAATAAGAGTTTACTTGGTTCGCAAGGGAGCGCGTACCAAGAGCATTATAAAAAAAAGAGATACCTACGCTCATAATAATTGATCGAATCTCTCTTTACGGTTCAGTAAAAAAAAAAAAAAAAAACAACCTGGTGAAAAAAAATTGGGACACCCATAATTCACGGTGACTGAATCTATGTCTACGACAGTTACTATCGACTTCGATTCTAAATTCCTACGTATCTATCAAAGGCTGACGTGGACTGTTATCGCACTAAAATCCAAGGTCAATTCCAACCGGACAGAAAGAAAAGAAATTGCAAGGTAAGTACGTATAATTCAGTACAATGCCATTTGAAAATCATTGATCAAAATGACAATTGTTTTTTCAAATATTCGTAACGGTCCGGTAGGATATTTTAAAATAAATTCCAGCGTCCACGGCAGTTCTGGATTCTGAAAAATCCCACGATCCAAATTTACGTTTGCCTGACAAAATTGCCATGACGTCACAGAGCGACAACAATTAAAACTGATCTAAAGGCGCATCAGCGATCTCGAAAAGGATTCGCCTTACGCCTTAAAAAAAAAAAGGCGTGTTTACATTACGTATTTGAAGCTCGTGTCGACGTGGAATTACCACGTGTGGACTGTAGCCATCGAATCGCCTGCATTCCCTGACATAACGGGTCAAGCGGCACGTATCGCGTGGCTCCAAAATTTTCGAAAACGGTTTCCAGCGTAGTAAAAGCCTTGAAAGAAATACTCAAAGTCGTTCCGTAAATTCCATTAGATCTGGGTCACTGGGTGTCCGAAGAAAATATACATATATATTTTCATATAACCCATAAATTATTACGTAATCGTCCAGGACTACGAGCTAACTCAAGAGGAAGCTATTAAATTCGGTCACGCATGCCTTTGACTTCCGATGGTCAAATTATTTCCCGAGTGTCAACCGCCTCGCGACGTTCTCTTCGTCCTGGTCTCTCGGCTGAACTATGTGCAGCTGCTGTTGCTGATAATACCACGCATTGAAATCACCGCTCCCAGTGACACGAATGCCGCCTCGCGAGGCCCTCGAGTTTCCACGCATTCCAAGCTGCTTCTCTTTACATAAAAATCATTTACCTAACAGCGCCTATTCACTCCCATACGTATAACGAAAGGCGGACAATGTCCCTGTTTTCTGTTAAACTGTACAAGAAGATGGCCGACTGATACGCGAAAGAGCGTCTATACGATGACCTTGACTCTCGTGACCCTTTTTCTTTCTCCTTTTTTTTCCTACTTCTTCTCTTTTTATGTAACGCGATTAGAGACCGACTACGGTTGTACTACGCGTTATGCGGTCGATTATGCAGTCGAGCGATATTAATCGCTGCTATGCGGTGCAGCGTGGAGCCACCGGATACGTAATAATTCGCAACTCGAGGAATTACGTTTCCGGTATTTACAGGGTGGATTTTGAAAATTCATTTTTTGGAATTTCTGTATTAAGATCTTTGTAATGGTAAATTGTCACTGTAGCGCGTAGAGGTTTTATTATCGTTTCAAAAAAAGTTACTAGAGTTCGTTCCAAGTTTTCTTTTTCTTTTTTTTCAAAAAATACACTCTCTGTCTCTGGATTGAATTTCATTTCCGTTACCAATTTTTATTATATCATTGAAAAAAAACGTAATAGGAATTTTGTGTTTTCCCTTTCTATTATTATGTAAAATTAATGTCCTTCTTTTGCAAATCGTATCTGTACATCTTTCGTCGCGATAAGATCTAACCCAAGTTACTCGTTGCGTATGTGTGCCAAATTTCGATTACAATAAAAAAAAACTTAGCTAGGGACTATAGATATATGTATTGCACTGATATATCAGGAATATAACGTGTTTAGTATTTAGAGATAATTATATTTTTTAAATATATAATTAAGCGCTGCACGAATCTACTAATTAAAATATTTTTTTGGACCACGTAATTAACTGATTCATGACCGTTACGAATATTTTAACTTTCCAAGCATATCCTCCTGCCACTGATATTCTTGAATCACAGGTTGATTACGTAAATTCATTTAAAAAATAAAAAAAATTATAAATTCAGCTAAATTAAATTTTTATCATTCATAACTGCACTTCGCGTCACGAGTCTACATTTTCAAAGATATTCATTAAATCAAAATCTTTCTCCTACAAATCGACGTTAGCGCTTATAAATAATTCTGAAAGGTAAAATCAGATCACGGAACCAGCACGTCGGTACACAAACCATACCGGAATCGGAAAGTAGATTCTGCGAAAATGAAGATAAGGTCTTAGGCAGGTCAGCCATACGCACGGCACAAGATGTACAAAGCAGTACAAAGCATGTCGCCAACCGGTAAGCAACGCACATATATTGGCAGCCGTGAAAAATAGCACAGCTTTCCTACGAAGAATAATAGGATAAGGAATTACGAGCCGAAGAGGATCTCACTTCGTTTGGCGAGAGATATTTCATCCGAGTTAATTTCTTAAACCGGAATTGCGTCTTCGAGAGGTACAGTTTCTTATTTTAAAGAATAACTGGCTCTAAGAAACCGCCAAGAATAAGGTGACGCGTGGACGCTCGTTATATAGATGGTTAGGAATCCATGCATATATATATATATATATATAAGATATATACGTATAATCCTATTTAGCATCGTAGTAAATACATGTATATTACGTAGGTAGAAAACGTATTCCATTCGTAACCAAATACGTCTACAGGTTGGCTTTGCAATAGCCACACCTATGAGTCGTGGCTACAGTCACTGTATATGGTGTCTGTAGGTTATCCATACTAAATATATAAATACCTGCATGGGATATGCACTACGTCATAGAAAGAAGAACCTGCACGAATAGAAACGATATGTCAAACGCACTGTGGACTGTAGGTAGAATCTATAGGTTTTTTTCTTGTCGGATTGAGTTTTAGGTTATGTTTAGGTTGCTTGTTAATAGTATTTAAGGGATTCCTCGTAGGTCATTGTTGGAATAAGATTTAAGTGGCGTAATTGAATTGATTGTAAGGTTTAGGAATTGTGGGAACGATTCGAAGAGAGAGAGAAACGTTGATGAGTTCCAATTTGGGTCAGTGGGACATATGCGTGCGTGAAATCGCAAGTCAATGACCCGACTGATCTGTTGCCACTGGCGCACAGAGTCTTAGAATTTGGTTAAAATGTATTTTCGAAGTAAGTTTTTATTCCTGACTGTGTCAGCTGCTCGAAAACGGAACAAGAGGACGTTTTTTTTTTAGAAAGAATCGGTGTGATGAGAATTATGTGGAAATTGTTGGTTACTTTGTAATCTCGACGGAAGAAAGTCTCCTTTGTGTAATATGACTTTCGGTTCTGTGAAGATAATGGCGCGTGGAGATAAGTAAGTAGACGATTTAAATTCCTTTCTTTCTTTCTCTCTTGTCTTCTTCTTGGCGTCTCTTCGTCAAAGATTAAACGGACTGGAAGCGACGGTGTGTGGGAGAAAGGAATCATTTGGATGATACCTCAGGAAAATGCCAAGGACTTGAGTGGCTGTGCATTTCCAGATGATGTTTCTGGATAAGATTAATGACTAGTTTGTCAGGTAAATAGTAATTGTTCGATCTGAGAAAATGGAATAATCAGTGTTTTACATAAGACGTTCGTTACAAAGGGAAACGAAGAGATCAGTAGCCCTGAGCTTTTTTTCGTCCGTGTATTGGAATATGATTAGTAAGATTCAAAGTAAACTTAGTGTTGTCTATTATCACAAAGCAGGTATTGGTAAAGAGAATCAACCCCCGTGCATTATGTGCCTGAAACGAAATGTAATAAAAAAAAGCGAAATCTTAACCTCTACCGGAGCTTCTATACTGGTTTAGCGTATCTTCCGTGCCTACTGTGTTCACTGGCCGCAACTGGCCGTTAGACACAAAGTCCCATAAGACTGGCCTGGACTGGCCCTAGTCACTAGTATCTCCGCGGTGGTGTTATGTATAAAATTAATTTAGAACTCACCAGGTACAGTTTCCCCGTTAAATGTCATCTCAACCAAGTGTGTGACTGCTTCGTGAGGTACGAATGATGCCAGGAATCTTTGATTTCCAAGTGCCCTCACGAAACTTGTTACGTGCCCGCCATTGACAAGTATTTCGAGATTTCCAGAACCAGCGCGGGAGCCGTCAACTGGAATGATTTAATGTAACTCGTATATTAATAAGGGTGAATAATTAATTGTACATCTTACTTATCTTGAATGATCTGTCTAGGACAAATAGAAATATTGCTTTTAAATATTATCTAGAACTATTATGTAGTAAGCTGCATGAATAGATTCATAGCTCGTGTTATTCTTTGATGTAAAAATATATTCAAGAGACTCCGTAGAGTCTTGTTTTAATAAATTACAGTATATATTAAAATATATTTATGTTGCTTACTTTCAAATTCAACTGGTTGACCGACAACGCCATTAGGAATGTTTCCCACTTGAATTGCTTTTGCATTGTACGCCTGTGATCTGTAATAAAAGAGAACAATGTCATGATATAATGATTCGATCAAACTAGGATTTAAAAAATCTATCATAAAATACAAATATAAATTATGTAACACAAACCTGAATGGGGAGCCTTCGATGTGCTGACCATTAACAAGAATATGAATTTGGTGTTCGCCAACTTCATCAGCAGTGATAGTAAACATTAATCCTCGAAGAGTTGATTTCTGGACTGGTACAGTCTTACCATTGGGACCTGTGCACAAAATATGTTTAAGACGATAAAGTAACAGTCTTGATAATACTTATTTCTTAACCCTCTAACGTGAAAGTTGTAATCAAACATACTAAAAGTACTACAGTGAACTTGGTCTCAGTGCTGACGATCTCCTCAGTTCTCATTCGTGTTAAAGGGTTAATAATCTAAATTAAAAAAAAGAAAATGTACCTGTAACCGTAACAGTAACTTTATTCGGATCAAGGCTTGAATCAATGGTGAAAGATGTTGGTTTACGAACTGGTAAAATATCCAAAGCATTTCCACTAACAAGACTGTTCTTTTTCTGCGTTGATCTAAAAGCAGATCCAGTATTGGGCAAAAAACGTTCATGAGCAGCATCCGTGGTATCAATATTTTTATAACCGTTGCCATTTCTGTTCTTCAATATTCCATGCGTCTGTACACGTCCATTTTGATTGTCAGTCACGTATCTTTGACTCGAACCATAATCCGTAGTAGAGACTCTCTGAGAGGAATTAAAATTCGACGAAGAGTTCTGGCTGTGCGTTACATTCGTGGAAACGTAATTCTGATTGTTTCGATAATTGTTGCTTGTATAATTCGAACTAGTAACTGTGTGATCAGCGGCTGACGAATTATTTGCCAGATTAGCCAAAGATTCCAGACTGCCATACGAAAGCAATGATTTTGTCTTTGCTATCGCATCCCAGGAATCACGTCGCGATGTTCCACCGACCATAGAGGAAACTACAGATAACAGCAAAATTGAAAAAGATTTTTCAGTAGAACGTGAAGCGTCATAATTTTTTTTTAAAACCAATTAAAATGAACGTTCATTACCTCTGACATTGCTACTGGTATCTACGACTCCATTTTCCACAGAACCACGTCTGTTCAGACTGTTATCCTTATCACCGATCCTGGGACTGAAACTCCTGTTTACAGGACTCTGCGTAGCACTTCTAAATGTCATAGGACTACGAGTAGGAGATCTGGACCGATTGAGTGAGCCAGTTTGATAAATATCTCTTGACTCCTTGATTATCGGTGGACTGTGCTGAACGCGAACGGTATGACTTGGATTAGGCGAACGAGATCGATTTAGTGTACTCGAAGAATATATATCCTTAGTCTCCTTGATAAGACTTGGACTCTGCAGATTCCTCGTTACGGATACATTGACGTTCGGCGATCTTGATCGATTCAAAGAGCTCGTCGAGTAGATTTCCTTGGTCTCCCTGATCAAGGAAGGACTATGTAAATTCCTTGTAGAATTTTGATTCAAGTTTGGAGACCTGGCGCGATTAATCGAGCTCGTGTGATAGCTGCTACTGGAATTCTCTTTCGTGTAATTGCTGGACGTTTTATAAGACGAAGAAGCATTTTGACGAAGAGGAGAATATTCCCTAAAGCCCTGAGTCGGACTTGACGATTTATATACCGGCGGAGAATAACTCTTTTGTACAGGACTGGAATGATCGATGGACGAAACGTTTACTCCGTTCATACGTCTTTCGAGCGAGGACATTTTAGATCTTTCCATGCTGCTAGACGATTCCTTCGATCTTCTAGATCCTTTCTGTGTACCAACCCTGAGTGAAAACGGTGATCCACGCACGTCGGATCCATTGAAATAAACATATACACGATATTTTCCAGCATCACGCGGATGGAACGAGACTCTGTATTTCATTGGTCCAATGTCCTCAATTCTATAAGGAAGAGACTGCTTGTCGTGGACAATGTCTATGATCACGTCACCGAGACCTCCGGTTCCGGTTGCATCTACTACGAAAGAGAATGGTTGTCCAGGCATCGCGCCGTCGGTATCAAGAAGCTGTAAAGATTTATTAATCATTGGTAGAACTGACAATTTAAATTCTCCTTGATAATAATTATTTAATGGTAACACAAATAATCCTATAAAAATTTACTCACTTTGACTCCATTAGGGTCAAAGACGAAGCACGTGAATGGTCCGCCCTGAATATGATTTCCTTTGTGCGTAATAGCAATGCTCCATTCTCCAGTCTCATCCGGTTGGAAAGTTGCTGTATGTACACCATCATTTTCTTTTACAGGACACGGAAGTGATCTTCCAGTTGGAGACCAAGCTGTCACGTCAATGCCATCATGACTAGTTCCTGAAGAGATAAAATATAGTTATGAGCATCGAGTTATTTGATTTATCTACAATTTTATTTACCGTAACTATTGACTAGAACCTCGACAATGGATCCAATGGCGCAGGGATCCATACCGGGTGACTTGATTTTCGTTATCGGAGGTAAAACTCTAAAGTAATAGGGACAACCGTTCACGAGTTCTCCGTCATTGTACACCATTAGCTGTAACGTATAACAGAATTATTGTTTTATCAGACTGAGGAATTTATCAATTTGATATTATCAATCGATCCTTATCTCTACCTTGTGCATCCCTACTTCTGTAGGTACAAACGTTCCTTTGCCATGAAGTCCGTTCCAGGTGAGTCTGCATTCGATTCTTCCGCTGGGACTTATAATTTCACCTCGTACCTCTCGAGGATTCACATCCTTCGACAGCATTTCCAGTCTGAAGAAAGCCTGAGTGGAAGAATGGAAGTTTTTCAAGACACTTATTGACATAATTATCAACAGAAGGAGTGACGCAACAGATAATTATTGTTAACAGAGATTAGTAGTCACGTAACAATAACTAACCGGCTGTTGAACTCTGGCGGAAGTACTGTCTATGTGAACTGCTATTTGCTCACTAGCTTGAGGGCGAGGCTTTACCCATTGAAAGTATGCTGCGTATGCCATAACGCCTAAATGCTCGACATTCTGATCAGCCATATCCTTGGCCTTGAGAATAGGCTCGACTCCTAATTTCTTACCACCCTCGATGCCTTCGGGAGAAACAAATCAAGATTAATTTACAATCTAAATACCTGGTAATGTTTTACAGTTCAGATTTCTCTGTACCCTGTAGCAAATTGTGTTCCCAGGACGAAGGGTCGGTGTCAAGCTTATCGTATGTCGGAGCTGGTCCTCCTAGATTTCTGACGATGCTGCAAAGTGCTCGACCATCGTTCCAATCGGTCTGTAAATAAAATAGAGTAAATTGATTATTAAAAAATACTATTATCAGTTCACTGAATATTGTGATACGTGCCGTAAAATTTCTGACGGGAGCATGTGGCAGCTGCGAATTGACCCATCGTAACGTGGCGTAGAAACCAGGTGAACCTTCCTTCATGAAGTAAGATAAATAGGTCATTCCT
This sequence comes from Calameuta pallipes, assembly GCA_030142375.1. Taxonomy (NCBI): domain Eukaryota; kingdom Metazoa; phylum Arthropoda; class Insecta; order Hymenoptera; family Cephidae; genus Calameuta; species Calameuta pallipes. The sequence goes on from JARQSW010000393.1 coordinate 3,705,328, forward strand.
GACAGTTCGTCCAAATAAGGTGAGGCAAGGTATTCTGGTTCTAGCACCATTGGTATGTCGAATTCGCGTTTAGCTATTTCCATTGCCTTTCGGCAATTGTAAACGCTGAAAAGTATATGAATAATTATAGGGATTTTAAATTTAATATTTTTCGTATTTTTTAAGTCATTTACCTGTCGTTGGGATCAAGTTGTCGCCAATGTGGAAAAAGGCCGGGTTTGCAATAATCCAAAAGTGCACTGAGGTACACTCCGGAATTCCAATCGGTTGTAAAATTGTTGACTCTGCATTCCGGTAGTACTGCCTAAAATGCCATACAACAATTGACACAATGCCAAATCAATAATCAGATTCCCATTGAAGTTCTCGATACACTTAATAGCTACATTAGTATTGATAGTAAAATTAATAAAACTGCACTAGCTTCATAAAGAGAGACTATACGATTAGATAAAAAGAATCAATGAATATTCATCATTGAAATATCAATGATATGAATGGAATAGTAAATATACATCGATGAGTATACCAACCTTGAGCCAAGCCAGCATGAGTTTCCTTGGTGGGAACTTGGACTTGCCTATTTGGTATCTGACAATGAGCGACCATATGAGACCAAGAATCAATTTCAAATTTCCATTTACGATGTCGACATTACCTGAAAATTACAGTTAGCATAAATTCAAGGGAAATCACAGATGCCATCGGTCCACTCTCATATACTTTATTCAGTATCGAGCAAGGATAACTGGATTATCGTACCTCTATATTTGGATTCTGACCAATAAGAAAATCTCTCCTTTAGGTAATGCATTCTATATAATTCACTAACTCTTTTCCACCAAAAGATTAAGTCCTTTTAAATATCATTATAGAAAATAATATTAAAGCTTCTTCGTCATCTCTCATATTTATGTATCCCACAGGTACTTACAGCGCATGCCAGTGAGGTAAGACTACGGTGTATAATAATGAGATAACGTTAACGTGATTCCCACTGACTTTAATAAGCGTATAGAGTTACTTTCTAAGTGTACTATAAGTGTTAATGGTGCACCTGTACTAATTATCATTACAGTGGCAAGTACATTTTACAAGTTTATTACCGGATAGAAGGAAATGCTTGGGCTTCACTTAAATCGCATACACTGAGGAAAGACAGCTTGGGATATATATAGGAGAAGTTGAGTTACAATGTCATTGAGCATCTACGTGTGGCTGAATTGGTTTGTAACTGTAAATATATAATAGTTCCTTCATAAGAGTCTGTCTGACGCTCTGGCTAGCACAGAAGAAAAGGCAACGACCTCGAACGTGGATTTACAAGGCGCGATATAAGTGAGGCTTGCAGCTGTAATAAAAATAAAGAGAGACCTCGTGAAATGTGGCCTCACGTTTGTCCCAAATACAACAGTAAATTAAAGCTTACGTAAAGCCAGTTTCCAAAGAGCCAAAGATATTTCATTAGCATAAATTCATGTCGAATATTCATTAAGAGCTTGGTACAATATCCTAGGCTAATAATTTAGTCTTTGATTGTTTATACCTAACAAATAGAATTTAAAGATCTAATTCTAATTTAGCTCTTCTATACTCTCAATTTTTTTTTTCTAACGCAACTTGATAGCAGATTAGATTTACTAAGTGAATCGAGTTTGAAAATATGCAGTTTGTAGACTGATACCGATCATTCCAAAGGAACATAAACGGTCAAACTTCAAGCTGAAAACCGATCCGTTGACATCGTATTTGACTTCATTAAACAGCACGGATATTCAATGCCGGCTATGTTGTTGATGTTTAAGTAATTACTCATCCTTGCACGTGCATGAACTCACGACTGTGGATCATTTGTAAAATACAAAACGTCTCAATGAGAAACAACGTGAATGTATTTTGAGCAGTTGCACATTGCTCCTGGAATGCTGTCCCTTCCTAACTTGTATACATATACAGATTTGTGCGCCTGTGAATGAGATTCTTTTTCCTGCGAAATGCGACTCTGGATAGAATTCAGCAGTGGAAAACCGGCTGTGCGAAATCGCAAGACAATTGCAAAAAGAAATTTATTTGCAAGGAAACTAAAACTCGGATGACATTAACACTAAACCTACCAACAATATTTTATAAACGTATTTTTGGCTTTAAAACGGTCAAATGACCGCTCGATGGTAGGTTTAGTGTTAAGTGACGGGTTGTGGCGGTTTTTTTTTTTAAATTAATTAATAAAGAGGAAAATAGTTATTGTGCTAATAGATTGTAAAGTTTTTAGAAAAAAAAAAAAAAATGTTCACAAGGTTACCTATGTTAACGAGTTTAACACCATCAGCTTCAATGGCTTGAAGAGCCGTGGAAACGTTCTCCAAGTGATGGTGCTGATTAGCTGGTCTCGGATTCCAACGAGGAAGACGTCGTTGTGTCAAGACTTCCACTAGTGCACATAACCTGGTTCCATCTCTGAAATCTTCTGCCAAATCCAAGACTGGACCACCACCAGTACCCCCGGCATGTTTCAAATGTTCGTTCACCCAATTTCTAAAGGTGTTTGCTTGTATTTCCACCCAGAGATCTTCGTGTCCCTTTATTGCCATTCCTTTTGCTGCTGTACCTTCTGCTGAACGGGCAACCAGACCCACCAGTTGTTCGGGTCGAAGTTGCTCTGCAGACTGCATCTTGATTCTGGAATTAAAATACCGATTTTATAATTCAGTGATAAGACGAATAAGATTTTTTATTGGGATACAGAAATTGTTCATTCTCACGCTTATCATACTCCGTGTAAAGTTTAAGTAAGAATGAACAGAAAATGCAACAAATAATAAATAAAATTCGTGACTAAATCTTTGCTATTGTCGTTTGTCTTAATACCAATGTTAAATATTTATTATCCCGGTCGCCTTGAAACGCTAATAATAATCTTAAACACCTCAAGCAAATAATTAAATCTCAAAACATTTAGTATCATTAGAAACAGAGAATAACAATTGATTCGCAAGTTTTCAATTTCAAATTTGACCTTAGAGGAATCTTTCCAACCACTGGAAGTAACAATGGCTAACAATGCACCGTGAAAGGTCATATTCATGCAGGTCAGTAAAGAATCGCGTATACGAATAAATTTATCCCGCATAACACATCGCTCCATTATGTAAAGATCTACTTGACAGATTAATTCTCTTCGACACGAAAGATTACGGTGCGATGATTTTCTATAGAAAATAATAACTATTTAAATTCCACTTATGTCGTAATAATGTCGAACGAAGACAACACAGAAATGGGTCACGCTAATGCACGCGATAAAACCCATTTGACAATTCGCATAAATCGTATCGCCGCAAAAATACACACAGGTGCAAAAATCCGCTGAAAGATCACAGTGAAAGAACTTAATAATATCTGCCATTAAAACAATATAAACATTGCCAACCACTCATTGCACTCTCTTACAAAAAAAAAAAGAAATTATAAATAGAATTCAAATTTGTCAAGCCCAAAATAAAATCCTGACTATACCATTATGAAATTTGACAAATTACGAATTCCAAAAATACAGAATACCAATTTCCATTATTCCAACAAGGTTAATTCAATCAGCCGTACATGGAAGTAGAGTATAGCAATTAATATACCACTAATTTATATTAATATTTACTCTTATCACCCAGCATCCATGTACGAGTAAAGCACAAAAGTCACATCACAGACAGAAGCAATCATATCCATTGTGTAGTTGACGTATCGTTAAATTACCTGAGCGGTTTTATTCCAAGAGATTAACAGACAAGAGTATCCAGCACGACACTACGAGGAGTCAGGACGGTGAGTTATATGAGAAACGCCATTTTTGGATGTCGGGAAGGCTTATCCGTTTATCCAAACAGTTGACGCGACTTCGACGTGCGTGAGCTCACTGCCGACTTGGAAACTCCCCACTATAATTTACAATGGTCTACCTGGGGCCCATGGTGGGACTTGGACTTGGTGGGACTTGGTGGGACTCGGCAGGTCCCACATAATCAAACCATTAACCATCGACCGTGTACGTACGTCTTCCGCGAGGTGGTGATACCATCCAGGTAAGACTAACGGTTGCATATTGACAGGAGCTTTTGTTATCCAACTTCTGGCTTTTGGCTTTGTCTTTGCAGGAGACGCAGCACAGTTTTGAGTCTGTAGACATAAAACTCTTAATACATGGTAGAAGACAGCTTGACAGGACTTGAGATTAAATATTGACTATAAATATGGATTCTAGATAATGAAACTTTTTTAAATTATTTAATGTCTGCTGCAGTTTTTATTATTTTCAAATGAAAAATTTTCACTTACCAACATCGGTATTATAATTTTCAAAAATTATTAAGGATGCAGGATCTTGCAAGGTACTGTGTGGGAATGGTTTAATACTTTTTTGTATCTTTGTCACGTCTGGGATAGGATATCGGATGTTATCCTGGTGAAAGAAAATCTTGACTTCCTATGAATACTACAAAGACTATGATGACTGGTACGTGCGTCAACTGGAAATTACCTAAAATTATAATAATTCAAGATAGGAATATGGGAAGTTAATTGTATGGATTTAGAAATAATATTCAATTGCTGATACGGTTTTTTTTTTTTATGGAAAGTGAAAAATAAATTACAAGTATCGAGGATCAGTGGGGATTGTAGAAAGTGATAAGTAAATTTTATGCAGATAAGTCAAAGGGAAGATATGCTTTAATTAAAGGAAATTTATATGGAGGTTATGTGTATGATCATAATGCTAGACAAGGGCACGCCTTTTTCCACCCACATATGCGAAAGTGAAAACATCGTTTTTATGTATACATATGATATACGTACTAAGGCCTATGTAAAATTTGTAGGTCTGCGAGTTACGCGACTTGAATGCGGACAGACGGAATTCAAGGTTGATTCTTTCTCGAAGGGATTTTATTTCTGAATGAAGAGACGTCTTTAGTAGGTTACACTGTTGGTTAATGTGTGTTGATGTGTGTTGAAGTCACCGGGAGACAGACGGCCCAAAAAGTCAGCCTACGATAATACTGTGTCGTACTAACGTGACAGTCTAATTAATTCAGTATTGCCATAACGTAGAAGATTGCATAACTATCAGCGAGAATTCATAGACGCGTTTCTTTATGTTTCTCTTTAATCCCACACGATTAGCGATAAGCTCGTTTAAACTTAACTAATTGTAATTTGATTCGATATACTTTCTGCGAGTAGTTGAAGAATTTTTTTCTACAACGTCTAATATTGATTTGAGAATAAAGGATCGTCTGTATCCGGGTAGTACGGATAATCAAAATTGTTATTAATTTAAAAAATGTGAATTGATAGAAAATCAATTGAATTCGAATGATTATACGAAATTCATACAAAATGTAACATTTTGTTTTGAGACACGTGGTACAGGCCACCTGGCGGAGAACTTTTTGTTCATGCAAATACTGGTGACGTAATAACGGGCGAATTTCCTATCCGAAATAGTATGAGAATCTAGTGTTAGGTGGCGCTGCTATAACTTAGCGGGAATTTCAAACAGACCTTTAAGATAGAATCACAAAATAAATTTATTATCCCGATTCTTACGGACAAAAGCCCGTATTCAGGACTCGCTCTTAAAGTCACTAACAGAGTCGCTTTCAGTTAAAAATCACTAACAAATAATTCAAAAGCACGCTATCAGCACTAAAACGGAATTTTGAATACAGGCTTGAGTGTAATACGTGTTGACGTCTTCAAGAGGCCTTTCCAAGTAAACCAGAACTAGGGATGCGTATATTAGTCTGCCAAAGACAAAGACCCAAAGCTGGGACTTAAGTGGAGACGAAATTATGACGCAAAATCCCTTCCCAAAGGGCGAAGAACCCTCAAATACGTAAACAAGAGTGATAGAATTACAATTTTTAGCGTCCATGTACGAGTCAGTCTGATTTCTGATCACGAAGAGAACATCCCGAGAATAATATCACGAACGTGGACAGTTAGTTTTTAATTAAATCCATTTGAAGTCGAAGGTAAAAAGTTAATTTTGGCGCTCTTCGCGATAGCTTATCTAAAAGATATTTATTATATGTCGCTCGCATAGTCGTTTAGCATAGAAATCATTTTTTGACATGATAATCCTCTAGATTTCATGTCGAAATATCTTTTTGTGAGTTTACCTATTTTTAAATTCTGGCAGTACTACCGTTAAGTGTAGATAAGTCGGTACTACTACGATTATCAGCGCGTCTTTATTTATCTTCATGCGATTGAACGAGACACAAGCATACACGCGATTGAAGATGTGCCAACCTAATTGTCCATTGCCGAACGAGTTTCGCATGACCGTAGAAACGTTCTGAAATTTAGAGTGTGGAAATTTATCGTCGTCATTGTCAAACGCATTTGAATAAATAGAGAAGGAGCTAAAATTATCGTAGGCCGGACTGAAATTTAGAACGTAGTTTTTGCATCTTAGCAATATCTACTCCATGCTCCTAGCAGTTACTTCAAAATTATACGACGTTTCTTGTCGCTCGCTTTGTTCTAAATCTCTTCTGGAAGGTTGTTCGCAGCTCTGCAGTTGCTTCCGAGACTTCACATAAAGCTGATAAGGTTGCCGTCGACGTTTTATTACTGATCAGTGCTTATCATTGGTCGTCATTGTTGCATAGATACATAACGACAAATCGAAATAACTGAAGATGGATTCAAAAAACCTCGTTGAATTTTTGGAATTGGTTGGAAGACTGAAGGTAAGTTGACTTGCAATTAAAATACGGTGGACACACGTGTTACTTTCTGATCCCAGATTAAATTTTTCTGTTTCAATATACTTTTCTTTGGCAGACAGTGGAAGTATTTATGTAGGTTGTATCACATGTGTACGTGGTCCTTGTAAAATTTTCATTGACATTCGCCAAACTTTATGATTCTATTATATAATGAACAATTAAAGCTTTTACTTTATAATCAAAGGATTATAATCTGTGTATTTTTGTGTTTTACATTTATTTTATGTTGTCTTTAGCATATGGCAAGGACAGGATGGGTATTACTCAAGATTCCAAATCCAGAAACAATATCAGGGCATATGTATCGCATGGCTATGCTATCATTTTTGGTTGACAGCAAGGAGAACTTGAATCGAGAAAAGTATGTATCTAGGAGAGTATATTCCATTCATAATTACTTAAACTTTATCACGATAGGAGCTCAATATTTTGCTTGACATGGTCGCTTTAATTGAATGTTGACTTGGTATTGAATTATATAGTCAGTCTTTCGTAATAATATATTGTGAAATATATATGTAATAGTTACTATTTTCATTATTAGGATTATGCAAATGACATTAGTTCATGACCTTGCCGAATGTATCGTTGGTGACATTACACCACATTGTGGAGTCCCACCAGAGGACAAACATCGACGTGAGGACATTGCTATGCAAGAAATATGCAGCCTTCTAGGAGATAAGGGTTCTGAGATGTTGGAGCTGTTCAGGGTATTGTTAAATATATAATAAACTATTATTAAATTTATTTAAATTCTATAAAAAAAGCTACGAATGGCATGCAGCAAAATAATTATTTGTGTATTTCAGGAATACGAGAAGCAAGAGTCCTCCGAGGCAAGATATGTCAAGGATCTAGACAGGCTAGACTTAATAATGCAAGCATTTGAGTATGAGAAACGAGATCAGATACCTGGAAAATTGCAGGAGTTTTTTACCACGCAGGATGGAAAAATAGCACACCCGTCTCTTAAATCTATCGCAGACCAAATTATTACTGAAAGAGAAGCCCTATTTCGCATTCCAAACAATGTATGATCATTCAATGTTTTATACCTCAAAGTAGCATCGTAGTAAGTAATTACAGATGCCGATTCAAAAATAGGCTTTTTGTTTTTATACTTAAAATTAAGTGACAGTTACGCTAAGTTATTTTATTTTGTTCTTTCATAACGAAGACGAAGGATAAACTGTTGAATAAATGCAAAGTTAACTTTTGCATACTAAGCACATAAGCAAACAATTTTTTAATAGCAACGAAGATTTTAAGTTATATACGCGCAACAGCACGAAAAACTAGTAAATTAGAAGCAGTATTTCAATGTTTGATGATAATTAAATCAGAATCAAATCGGATGTATAAGAACGGAAATCCTCTGTTTTGTCTCTAATTAAAGTTTCATTATACATTGAAACATTGCATCTTATTTTTATTATAATAAGAATATGTTGTACCTTATTATTTTCACTCTAGTACTAGTTCTAATTTAGTATTTTGTGCTGTGCTGTGCATAGGTTCAATCATATTCCACATGTTTTAAATTAATATTTATTATAAAATATCCATATAAATGTGTTACATTGAAACAATTATACTGGTATATTGTAATCAATATTTTCAATGTTCTTTTAGTATTGCTGTATTGGGACTTATTAATATATAATTAATATTATATTTGCGAACATCAGATATATATTTTGCATGCTCTTTCGTAACAGTTTGTTCAATAACGTATCCTCTGTTAATTACTAAATGATAATAAAACTGGAATAAATATTTGCTCGTGCTTTAATGAATTGAATGATCGTATGAAGTAAGTACGTAATATGAGCAAAGCTAAATATTTTGATTATTCTAGATATAATTTGTAGCAGAGGCTGATAATTGAAAAAGCATTTGTTAGCAAAATTTCAAAATTGTCCCACCAGTTCGCAGATATATAGTCAGTGTATATTTATACAGAAACTATATAAAATGTTAAATGTTGACTGCTTTACTAGGAACAAGTGTCAATGAGTCTTAATTCAACGACAAACAAAGTACGGTTTAACATAATTAATTAAATGCTCGAAATAGTACTATGTATTTTAGTTTTCAGAAAATCCATAGATAATCTCAGTATTTCAATGTAATATGACAGGACAGTCATGCTCAGTAAAATATAAAAAGTTCAAGTTCATATTTGTATAAGTAAACATTAATCACATTTACAATAAATATAAAAACTATAAAATTACTTACCAAATTATTAACTATATCTTTTCTTTTCTTCATAGCTTTAAAATCTCCACTGAGTTATGTGCCAGATTATTATCAGCCTTATGAAAATTGTATTTAAAGAAAAAAACTGGATCAATACTAGAAAAAAAAATACAATAATCAGTTCATCCCTTGATATAGAATAAACCGTAATCGATTATTGAACAATTATCTAAACGTATCAATTAATTTTGAAAATAGTGATCGATATCGCATGAAATATAAAGAAAAAAATGTTTCATTATCCTGACGTATGATTGTCAGGTAATTACCAAAGGTATAGCAAAGGTCAAACCAATTTAAAGTTAATTCATCCATGCACAGAAGAGCCAGAAATAAAGCGCAATCAGGCCATGACTACCTGTATACCCAGAATATGAATAAAATCGATCTAACCCACAATTTCCCTGAGTTTTATTACCATTTTAACTTCTTTTTCTACATCAACATATATACAGACACTCGATCCCTCTAATAAAAATCCATGGAACATTATCAAACGGTTAACTGCGTCACTGATTGCTTTATCATCTAACGAATGACGTATTTTGATTGATAATCCCAGCAAAGATTACGGAAAATCCAAATTTACGGCAGTCCCGCTCGTCCTTACGTTATTCAATCGCGCAAATAAAATCTTAATCGACTGCCAAATTGAACCAAGGTAGATACTTTTCAATTAATCAACCTGGATCCTCGACCAGCGTCGACAAAAAGTCTGGCAATTCGCCGGTTCCGGAAGAATAAATGGTGAAACGACCAATCGCGTAGGTCCGTGTCTGCACAAATGACTAAAGGATCACGAATATAAAGCTTGAAATTGGAGAAATTTGAATTGCAAACTAGTTCTTTATTGCAGAATCAATTTTGCTCCGACATAAACCGGCTAAAGGAAATATAGTTGCGCTTTTGTTTGCTCTTCCAAACGAGCAATCCGTTGCGCAAACGATTCGATTCATTGGCCAGGTTAACCGGAGCAAATGGCAAACGAATTTTGCTACGGTCAAGGGGCAAGAGGAGCTGGGTCATTATTACCTAATGCCGATGCTTTGAGAGTAGGGGAAACCTAGACGTCAGCTGCTCTCAGTGGAAACCTGAAGATCCAGTCTAACCGTAATATCGTAGTCACACTTTGCGCTTTAACTCGGTTGCGAATGGTTGCGAAGCAACCGCGTCTGGTCTGTTTCGTCGATAAAGAGAACAACCCCTCCATTTTCTGACACCTTCGATTCGACTGGGGATGCTTTACGCACTCGGCTAGGGATTGCGAGACGCTTTGGATCGCGCGGTACTTTGAGCTCGAACGTTTGTTGCGTAACGGACTTTATTTAAAACTGAAAAATAAAAGCATATGCATAAGAGAATTTTTTAAGGGAAATATATTTTAGCGAATTTAATTGAATTATTCTGTCTAATAGTTTTTAGAGCTTATTTGAATATCGACTTAACACTTGTTTGAACTGGACGGTTGGACTGAATTTTTGAATCGCTCGAACATGACGCTCAACAGGGAAGTCTGGGAAGATCCTGAAAAGCTTCTTCGTAAATTTGATTCTAACGAAGACGCTGCTTTGGATTTCGAAGAGTTTCGTTTGTTATGTGGTGAACTTTTTGGAGCGGAAGAAGTCGAGGAGCATGAATACAGGATTCGTGACATATTTGATATTCTGGATTCGAACGGCGATGGACTTTTGAACGAAGACGAATGGGGAAGGTAAGACGCGGGAAAATTAAATGCGCGGAATCTAACTAGAATCGTATAAGAGGTTTAAACATTTTATTTTTCATCTCATTGACTTTTTCTTCACGAAATCGTTGTGTTGTATTATTTGTACTTTCTCCTAGATGCCACAAGGAATGGATATCGGTAGTTATAAATCCTTTGAGCGTGCTTCTCGTTGTCGACGTACAAAATGATTTTATCGATGGAACAATGGCGCTGAGAAATTGCGGAAAAGGCGAAGACGGTGCTGACGTGATAGAGCCAATTAATAATTTACTCAAGGAAGTCCAGTGGAAGAAAATTGTTTATTCCCTCGACTGGCATCCCGAAACGCATATTGGTTTTTACGACAATTTACATATGAGAGAATTGCATCCCGATTCCAAGGCCAGTTAATTTATTTTTTAATTCCAAACCCATAGCATCGACTCAAAAAAAAAAAAAACTCTGTCCCCACATAATTCGTCGTATCTCGTAAAGTTCGTAATTCGAATATATCTATCATTCAGGTCTCTAAAGAAGACGCTAAAATTTTGGACACAGTTTTATTCCTCGAACCACAATTGGAGCAACGATTATGGCCACGACATTGCGTAATGGACACATGGGGAGCTCAGTTACATAAGGAGTTATACATTGCACCAGACTCATCGCAGGTATAGAAAATCTCTCTCTATTCTCACACGTAAAATTATTTCCTTTCATCGCAAAGACCTTTCAGTAAAACCTATAGAGAATTTACTCGATAGAAAAATAAAACGATTGTTAGTCACGTGCAAAACAATGTGAACCGAGGTGATACATTAATGAAATTACTTTGCTGCATACTACATAATACTTTTGTTAGCACAAAGGACGCTTGACTCTTGATATTTCTTTTATTATTTATTTTATTAACTCGGGAAAGAAAATTATAATGCAATAATAAAAAAAAAAAAGGACTTTTTGGGAATATTATTCAGATAGAATTTAGATTTTCACAACGAGTCCTTACACAATTTTTAATCTTATCGGATAGAAGCAAATTTTCGATTTGATTATAAATAAAAAAAATTTCTCGTAATTCTCTTGCCAAAATTAAATAACTATTTATCATTCTACGTCGACCTGAAATCTTTTGATATAATCAAATCAAGCTAAACTGTATGGAGTAAACTGACACTGCTACAAGATATGCCTAATTACAATTAATAGGCTTAATCAGAAGTAAATGTAATTAGCGACAGTTAATTTTACCACTTAACAATTATTTAAGAGTAGTTGCTAGGAGGATCTATAATGATCTATATATCGTCTATCCGTTACGTATAATAATTTCCATAATAGGTAGGTATTCATTATATTACACAATACGTATTATGCATTGATTATTCTCATAATAAACGTAGCCTTAAATTTTGCAGATTCGCAAAGGACAGAATCCCGACATGGAAACGTATTCAGTATTCTTCGACAACAATGCGATCAATTCGACGGAATTGTTGAATATTTTACAAGAAATCGGTATTACCGATGTCTACGTTTGTGGTCTTGCTTATGACGTTTGCGTGCGAGCCACCTGCATGGATGGACTCCGACTGGGATATCGATTGGCCATTATTGAGGATTGTTGTCGCGGCGTCGATCCGGATGACGTTTTAGAAGCGAGAAAAATGATATCAGAGAACGGAGGTCTTCTTACGAATAGCAAAGAAATTCCTATGCTCGTCAGCGGTGAGAAACGAAGTTTAATAATGGCGCAACAGGGCGCATGCGCATTGGCCAAGAAACGGTCAGCTTGTGATAGGGAGGCTGAAAAAGAGTCAAAAGAATAATTTAAAAGATTTTAATTAACGTCCGATAGTATTATTATTAATATCTCTCGATAACTGCACTTGCATTTAGTCACTGCGATCTTTATTTATCACCCAGTATAATTTTAATCACTCGTTACAATTACAATCCTACTATTGACTCTCGATAAAGCACGAGTACTACACTTGACTTGACTATTTAAATTATCTTTAGAAATTTTTCTTTATCCGTAGAAATAAGTCACGTTAAAAAGACTTTGAAGTGTAATTTAATTTTAGAATAAACTATCGTCCTGTGTACTTAAAGTACGTTAATTTATAACGTTTGTGCCTTTAATGTTATTAATGATAACAGTTGGTTTATTTGTCAAATTCTAAACTGTCGGATAAAAGTGGAATCTATGCACTTGGAACTATACATATATAGGACTCAGTTTACAAGACTATTTAAGTAAGCTGCAGGAGAATCTATTTTAGGCTTTCATTATCCAATTAGATAAGAGCACGATAAGAAGAGATAGGAAGACGTTAAACGGTTATTAAAAAGTGAATAATTTTTAGAATCAACTAATATACGGTTCCGTGTATAATTTCTTTTTGTAGTCTTTACTCCAGGAGCATTATGTACAATAAAATAAATGTAACGTGTCGTTAATAAATAATCAAGGTAGTCACAGCTATCTTTATAGCATAATATAAATAGAGATAATTAAGTTATTACAGTAGTAATACGGATGCTGAGAGACTTTATAAATTACAGGCCTTGCAGTTAATCAAAGTCTTTTTTAATTAGTTAAATTAATTAATCCGTTTCATTAAATAATTCTCTGGCAGTTCTTGATATTTTATTCGCAGACTCGTCGTCCTTGGTCAATTCGCAAATGTATCTTTGCCTCGAGCCACAGTCTTCACCCTTGTAAGAATAAATTCTCGAGGCTGGATTATATTCTAGTTTCAAGCATCTGAAATTTTGGAAACGAATATAAGAATTGTTGGTTACAAAAAATTGTATAATTAGTTGAATAATGCATTTTTTTTCTACCTTCCATCTCCGTTTACTATTTGCTTTGTGTCCTGGTGAACGGGTCTTGCACTTCCTGCCCAGATCCATAATAATCCTGGATTTAATCCTCCTGTCCAGAAATTCTTTCCTCGTATCTTCTTGTCAGTCTGCAAATGAGCCACCACGTCCTGATTCTCCTCGACGGTTTCCAATTCGACTAAATTTCCACCCATCCCGCGACAAAGACTGGCTGACGATTTCCAGTCGAATTCACGATTACCGAAGTGATAACAATTTTGACCGACTCTCGTGTAATTCGTGGGACAAGCGTCTGCGATTTAATTAATTAATTTTTTTATTAATCGGAGATCAGAGAAACAAAAAATGTTACAGTTAATACCTTTGGCTTCTTTGTTTCCGGATATGACGTAATACAATAATTCCTCAGCTCGTCTCAATCTTTTTTCCAAAAAATCGACTCTGTACACGAGTTTCTCGATCGCGCCTGTTAAGAAACGTTGGACAAGAATTAGTATCGATATTTTTTTAAATGTTTTATTCGATAAATTTTTGTTATTTTACCAAGCAGATACAAATCGGTTTCCGATACGTCTCGTTTGTTGGACGTCGTTCCTTTTCCAGATATTATTATTGCCTTATCGCCAAACTTCATGACTTTGGACGTCCTGGCATTGATGTCACCGGAAATAATCCAGTCCTCCAAAATTTCGCTCCAAGGACCGACGCGAGAAACTCTGTCAAAATCTGGCGCAGATTTAGCCGTTAGATTTAACGATAAATGCGCAGCTGTGGAGACAAAATTTGAATTAGATAACGACAGACTTCAGATTCATTATTTTTTTTTTAAAAGTCATTTAAAAAGCATTAAGAATAATTTTCACTCTTGGATGACTTCGTTAAGACTATTAACCTACATACCTCGACTGTCATTTGACATAGTGACAAGAAACACTGTCAGCGAAACGATTAGAGAAATTAGCCGCATTTTCAAATCTGAAAATAGATTAAAATCCCATTAACAATTAGACGACGAAAAGAGAAATTTCTAATTGTTCGACAAGAATTAAAGACTTTCATTGTTACATAATTTCAAAATAATTTACATAAACTTTCGTGACCGCGCATTATCGTACGAATATTAATTTCATTATCGTTACATATTTATCAAAAATTAGCATCAAAAACAATACAGCTCGTGCAAAGTCGAATCCGGGAAGTTCCTGGTTCGCGACTTTCACCAGGAAATTCCACAAGTGTCATTTCGCCTAAAGTATAAACTTCGTTCAAAGTAATGAAAATTGGCGAAACAAAAACCTAACCAAAAAGCCTAAAACCCACAATGCAATATTTTGACATTTCTTTAGAAAAAAAAAAATAAAAATATATTTCAACTAAATCACGTCAAAATAATTATTTTCAATTTATCTCAACACCATAGACAGCATCATTTAGAATTAATATGTACAAAAAATCCCAAAAACTCACATTCAATTTTGAAAAAAAAAAAAAACACCAGTGATCAAAGTTTCTTCCTATTTCTTTTCCTTCTCACAGTAAAATATTTCTTCTCGCAGAAGACGTAGTGGACTTCGACGTTTACCAGAAGACTGAGATACCTGTCGATGATCCCAAGTAGCTGCTGTCTTCTCTGGGTCACTTTCTCCCCACCTTGAGACGAGTCACTTTCTTTCACGAACACGTAGGTATCCAAAGTGCCGCCACGGATACTTTAATAATTTCGCCATATTTCATTCCTGCCGTTACACTCTTTTTCGACAGATTGTTCGTACGTTAAAATCTATATTTTTCTTTGTAAATTTAAAAAAATAAATTAACCACAGACTCCGTGGTGTAAATTTTGAATGGGACGATTCGCATACAAATAAGCTTCTCCGCAACATAAATATTCATTAAGAAAAACGTCGTTTCATATAAATTCTATTGATTCGATAACAAAGCAATGGGAAATTACGCAATTCCTTGTACTTGTAAAGAGCACGTTACTCGATCAGAATTATCAATCGATTTTACGAATTTATTAAATCACGGTACGCGTTACGTAAAATAAATTCTTTCGAAAGAGGACATCCTCTCGTGCCAAATATTACAAGAGATTGCATCTTTCGAATTAGCAATTGGCAGACCTTAAAAATTTACAAATTCCAACTGCTTATAAAATATTTACATTATTCAAGTACGATTGTACGCCTGAAATAGTGTCTATTATTATCAATCGGAAACGTAAAATAATTCTGCTGTAAAATACAGTGTAACGGAAACATGGGAAACAATTTTACAGGCTTATTTCCATGGTCCAGTTTATCAAAATAAAATTGATCTTCTCATTGATCCTAAGATCTTCTTATCAATTGCTTGATATCTGAACCTGACTTGCTTATCTGAATAAATTTGGATTATCTTCCGTAAACTTAGTTCCTAGCACCTTTACTTAGATCCAATTAACTTTTTCCTTTGTCATTCTGTATCCATCTTGTTAGCCTCTTCGATTGGCCAATCAATAAAACCTATTGGTATCGATGAATATAATTCCTCCAATGCAGGAAGCTGTTACGAATAACCTACTGACCTGATTTGCACATAAAGCATATTGTGTGTTCTTTTAATAAAACTTGTGGTAGATAGACTCACAAGGAATGTCTCATTACCTTCCTTGTATCCAGGCAAGTTTAATCCTTCCTTCGATTAAATCAAATTGCACGAAGGCCTTTTCTGAAATACAGGTAGTTTCATTCATGCTACCAAGCTGTAAATATACAGAGTTCACTATATTTCTTTTCAATGAAATTGTTTAAGCTTGTTTAGACAAATTGGGTTTCTCAAGTTTGCTACATTTTTTCTTAATCACATCAAACGGTTCATCGAACACACTTAACTCGGTGACCCAAATTTTTCGTGAAACGAAAGACTTTAGGAAAAGAAAGAAAGAAAATAACAAGACTTCATAACAGTAATACAGACTGTAAATACTGTAACAAGTAAGGATACTGTATAACGATATAATTTATTAGCTTAAACAATTATCATTATACTATTTAATGTCAACTGTTTCTCGTTTCTTTATGGACAATTTTCCTTTTCAAAAAATCCCAAGTTGATCTCTTCGATTCAGATAAATAATTTCGGTCCTCCACTCGCTTGTATCACCGGTTGCCAATATTTGGCGCAAGATTGAACCGAGTCTCTTCAATTCAGAAATACACAGTGAGATTAAGTTGTTCGTTTCCGGTCTGACTTGTTCCTGCTCGAGCTTCCGCAGCAGCTTCCACGCTGTCCACAGTCTGCAAAGAAGCAATACAGTTAAATGAATAAAAAAGATGAACAAATAAATCAATTTCAGTCACGCCTATGACTCTGCATAAGAAAAAAGCGTCCGAATGACATTATAAAGTGATCAAACGAGTGTATAAAAAAATTCAATATAGAAGCAGAACAATTTTTCAGCATTAAATACGTAGAATATCACAGACATTTGGCCATGATAAAAATTCTTTGAGCCAAAGTTACAATACGTTGACAAGTATCGTTTTCCTGGTGAATGATTTTCGTAATGATTGAGTGATTTAGATATACCAGGTCACGGCGCAATCACAAATCAAGGTTACGACGCCCTGGCGTAGTGCGTGATAAGCAGAGTCACGTTGTTAATTAGAAACTCGAGGTTGACTGACACTTAATCGATATTTCAACGAGCCTTTAAGCTTCTATCGTAAGACGATTATATATCATGGCTAAAACCACGTAATCAAAGCTGCGACAACTGGCTGTAATATTTCACAGTTTAAGGTGAATATTCATATTAGATTTTATAAAAAAAAAAAAGTAACAACGTAGTCACCCTGTCGTCGTCGTCCCAGGACAACTTTTTAACGCGTCTAGACATGGAACCGGCCGGCCACGTGGGTACCAAAGAGTCTGGCGGTTCACCAGAATAATTAGAGGAATTCTGAGATCCCATATCAAGATTCGTACGAGCACTTAGATCATTCATATTCTGCACTAGTCCTCCTACGTTTGGAATATTCGATGTGGCAGCAAGAGCTGGTGGATTTGGAGCTGGTGCTACCTTGTGCCTCGAGTACAAAGGCATCTGCCTGGCAGATATGACACCTGTTGATTCAATAATAATAACTTGACGGATCCACAGTAATTTAATTAAACTAATTAAATTATTTATAATTACTTTTAATAGTAGCATTGTAGCTGCTCTCGTTGTCCTCTCCGAATACAGGGTTGTCAATGTCACTGGTACCAGGATTACGTTCTCTGCTGGACTCCAGGACATCCTGAAGAGCACTAGCTCCCAGTACCTGAGGCGTCGGACTCAGAGCCGAAGGAACTGGTGATTTTTCTCTGTATCCTGTACCCACGGAGCTTACAGATCCGCTGCTCTTGGGTCTCTTGCTGTTAAAAGATCAAGAAATATTAATTGTATTGATCTAAATCTCCTGCCTGGATCTTTTGCCTGGATCTATACTTACTGTTTGTATATGTAGAGGATCAGTACCAGTATCACTACTCCGAGGAGTCCCAGTACAGCCCCAAATACAGCGACTAACAGTACACTACTTCCAAGCCAGGCTGGAGCCGCCCTGGCGGCTATTGGCAGTGAGCCTGAATTAGGCAGGTGAACTATTACTGGCACCATACTAGATCTGTTTAATATATAAATTATTTAATCACCCGTTAGATAATTTTATAGTCACATAAATCAAAGTACTAACCGTGGTGGCCGACCAGTATCCGAAGCAATAGCTACTACTCTAGCTATGGTCCCATTAAATGGTCCAGATGACCTTAAGATCAGTTCTCCGTTATCACGAATCTCAAATGATCTTGCATCTGGACCTCTCAGTGATAAAGAAACTCTATCTCCTCTATCTCCATCCGCAGCTTCCAATCTCCCTGTTATCAGAGAATTATTAAGAGATCATCTAAAAAGTTAATTAATTATCAAACTCACCAACTATCGATCCCTCTCTTAAGGTTCTTGCATGAAATTCATATCTAGGGTGTCGAAATCTTGGTTCCCACTCGTTGACATCCTCTACCGATACGTTGACTCTCGACGTGTCGTTCTAATCAATAAGAATCTTAATTAATATTAATTGATAATATAAAACCAGGTAATTAAAATTTAATCGTACGTGCGTCCCATCGGTGACGTGAACCAAGAAGCTGTGCTGAATCCGTCTCTCGTAATCCAATGCACCTTTCAATATTAATTCACCGGAACTGGTTATTGAGAATCTTTCCAGGTCCTCGGCGGCACCGACAAGCCAGAACCTTAAATTCTTAAATATAAAACAATTAATTGCATAATCCATATAAAAATCTTAACAGCATCAGATACTTACGGAATCTATTTTATTAACACCGGCTGTAAGTATGACGCTTCCAGGAGGTGTATTTTCTGGAACGCTTGCTTGGTAATCCTTTAGTACAAATCGTACAGGTAATCGACCACCTGATTGGTAATAAAACTGATTGCTAAGAATTTTAATCTATTTATTCGAGATACTCATTATGGATTATAGAGAATTTACCTGCGGTTGGTGTGACTCCTAGACTTCCTTCACGGGACACTTCCACTGTGGTTAGGGCGTACCTGTCAGGATTGTCTATTTGGGTTGCCTAGTTGACAAAAGGTAATAAAGACTGGGTCAGGTTCTGTCAACTAGATCAACTGTCATACTAGGTAGCACAATAGAAACTCACCTTAATAACTAAGGTCGCTGAAGAGATGAGCTCGTGATCCTGTAAGGGACGCGACACGATGATATCAGCTGTTTCAGGATTTAGTATAAGAAAAGGTAAAACTCCTCCTTGGACTGAGTAACGTACAGGGGCGTTTATTCCTAGATCACGATCCACGGCCTTTATCGGTTCTGGATCAACGCGCAATATGGATCTCTAGAAATATATTAGTATCAAAAATAATATTGTTATCGTTATTATAATTTATTATTATGTTTTACGTACGGTTTTCACACGGTGAGGAATAACGACTCTATACTGGTCGTTTAAAAATGCCGGATTCTGATCATCGGCGTCAATTACGTTTACAAAGAGAGTCGTTTCTGATGATTGTGGCGGACTACCTTGATCCTGAAATAAAAATTTATCTTTTAGGTAATTCAACTGATTTCTGGATATTTTAATTAATTACCTGAGCACGAATTCCAACGGAGAAATTACTCAGGGTCTCGTAGTCCAGTGGTTTCCTTAATACTAGGGTACCTTCCAAGGCGTTTACGAATACGAAGTAATCCTGTAAAAAGTATAAATACAAATATGTATATTTGGTAAAGCAATACTAATTAGTAATTAGTCTTATCAGATTTATAATTTCTAGAATTACCTATAGCAACCGATTATTATGTCGAATAAATACCTCGAGCATAACTCTCTCGCTGTCCACGAAGACAGGCTGCATTTGTATATGCATTAACACCAATAGAATTCGTAAGAAGAAAAGATAGAAGCTTTAATAATAAATTATTTAATTACCGAATGTGCTCCAGGAAGGACCGAATACTGTACGGTAGAATAAGGTCCAGGCTGATCCGCATCCACTGCCCTGACCCCTTGAAGAACTCTGGTTCCCAAAACGGTGACCTGATTATGAAAATAAAAAATTGTGCACAATAAATAAAAATAAATTTAGCATAATTAAAAAAAAATAGAAATTGTATATATTTACCTCAGAAATATTGAGCACGTAAGGTGCATTGACGAATTGCGGTGCATTGTCATTGGCGTCGGTTACACGAATATTTACAGGAATGACAAATCCCTGGAAAGATATTTTACTCTTAAAATATATAAAAATCTTATCTAATTATTTTTTTTGGAATTTTTTATTTATCACGTACGGGATCCAGGGTGCGTTTCCTCTCGCAGATGACGTTCACGTATACACTGGCTGGACCGTCGACACCCTCCTTGTCCAAAGGTCTGGTGAGCGTGAGATTTCTTGAATTTGGTGAAAACGTAACAGGACTATCCCGTTCCTGAAGTCTGAGATCGATATCGCCCTGAGGTCCAGGATCTCCCAGTACACCAAGTATACCAACGAGACCTCCAACCTCTAGATCCTCGCTGACGAAGAGATGAGCAGCCGTGGCGCCGTTCTCCAAGAAGCATCTTGTGTCTCGTATCACTTGAGAGAAAAATTAAAATTCGCCCGTTCAAATTTCCATCTAGAAAGTGACTCTAAGACAATGTCTGTGTTAATTAGTGGAAAAAAAAGAAATAGAAAATTTATACGCGTCCTGGAAAAAAAAGTATCAAAGAAATTTCCAAGGTTCTCCATTAGAATTCAAATGACCTCTGTCAGGGTCAGAAGACCGTGAGAGCCAAACTCTATACAGTAGTGCAATATTACGGTGTCACGGAGGCCAAACGAATCCCAGGGAGTCGCATCCGGTAGTTGCCCGTTGCGGTTTCGGTTTCCATTAACGAAAACCAGTTCCCTTCGCTTCTTTACGGCCTAATAAAAGTACCAAGAAGTATCGCGAGCTTCATGCACGAACGATCGATATGTCCAGTGTCAATAAAATACAGTCGAATAAAAATTTCGTGAAATATTAATTTTCAATTATACAAAAAAAGACTATGCTGTCAGTTTGAGAGTAAAAAAACGTGACGTCCACTAACGAGTGTAACACTTAAAAGAATAACAGAGACACGCGAAAGGATCCATTTTGGAATAAGTAGGTGCGTCCTTTTGAAAGTGAAAGCATAATTACCCAGGTCACCGGTTCCATTGTTGGCTGTAAATTTTTTAACGCTAGTAAGTGATCCATGTGTAGCTAGATCTACGTGTGTATGTATACCAAACGATCTAGGAATTCCAGTGATCAATCGAATGGCTTTTATTCGTTTGAACGTTAGACTACGTGATTTTCAACGTACTTTTCTACGTCTACGTAGATCGTTTTGTAAATAACGTATATAGACACACGTTCGTATTTATACGTGTCAGGTAGTAGATATGTGCGCTTCCTTGGAGCGAAGTTCCGGCCAAGGCAAGCCCATTCCATCGACTATCCAATGCAGTCGTTTCACGAACTTATTTCTATAGACACTCTTGAAATATATATTCTATCTACGCGATTCGAAAGACTTGGAAAAAAAAGAAGAACGGACGCCGTCGTAACATCGTGGTTCTTTGAAAATGCCACAGCCCGTGCATTTGTACGCGGGAATGATTAATTTAGACGGGATATATTATTGCTCTTTTTTTTAGACAGACTGAAGATGATTAACACTCGTAGCACTGTTATCGCCGACCATAACTAATTGAGACTGGCTCAGTTTCGATGCAACAGTATATTTTTTGTACAGTTATTCTTCGTTTAAAAATAACGTCTTGCGTGCCTCTAGTCAATTCGGTTAATCGTTAAGCGTTAACGGAATAAAAAGGAGGAAAAGTAGAGAGAGAGAAAATTATAAATTCTTTTTACGGTAACTGATTAGAGTTAATGGCCATGGGTTATTCGTATTGTGTAATTTTTCAAGTTATTTTCAACTCTTTATTGACTCACGTTGTCCTGTAGTGAAACGTGAAGTTGCGCATAGAAGCGACAGCAGAATCTTCAGGATAATGTCTTCCATATCGATCCAAGATCTCCATCCAACGTTTCAAATTTTGCCTGACACATCTAAAAAAAAAAAGATTTTTGAGGTTAGCTGTGTTTCTACTTGATTTTTATCTTTTTAAACGACAGACGAGAATCTCTCGAATCTTCGAAGCTCTTTGACGGATTCGCGCAAGGGAGGATCGATTTGAAAATTGTTTCCCAGAGCATCCAAGCGTGGAACGTGACTGTCTTACTGGAATAAAGACACGAATCGCTGATTTCTTCAGAAATTTCTACACGGAACGCACATCCGTGCTTATATCAACTGGAAATTCCTATCTATTAATTTTCTGATTTCCTGCGCCGGAGTCATTTAACGATTTCTCAAATCGTCAAGCGACTCGAATCTTATTAAGATATTTCCCAAGACCGAAGAAGGGAATCATAAAGTAAAATACATTTTTCGATAAAAGATTCGAGGGAAGCTTTCAGTTTTTGAAAAAAAAAAAAAAAAACCATATTTACCTGGAACAATGAGTACTTACCCAACTTCCATAAGACACGACGAACCTGTGTCTAGAAAGCATGCAGAGAAACTCCTTTATTACACACGTAGGTTCTCGCTAATTATTAATACCGACATTATATTGCATTTTATTGTCACCCTCAGTGTGACAATCATAAAGAAGTGAGAGCAGGTAGAACATTTGTAAATATAATATATCGTTCATTAACACTGGAGCTGTTTGACCCGGCAGTAACATAACCTCTCTGCAGACTAGCAGTAACGATATGCCAATTCGTAATTTCGGATGCTTAATATTCGACTGTTCGTTTAATTGTACCATAACCTCTTTTCCCTTTTCTTAGCACCAACTCGCGAGTGTCATTAAATTTAACGAGTGTCCGTGGGAAGATATCGCCACTGGTAAATAATACCGGGTGATTTAATTCTTTCGACTGAAGGGATAACAAGCCAGTGACGTCAGTAGGCCTAGACGCGTAAAAATAAAATATAAACCGGAAGCTGAGGATCCCTCTTACTTCTGAAGCTCAACAAACCAGAAAAACCAACAACAATTGATCGGAAGAAAAGCCACAGCTTTTTGCGTAATCCTGGAAACGTCAAATTCGTTCCTAAAACTTTTCAATTGGGCAAAAGGAACTGCGGCTTTAACAGCGGAGTCAAAGAAAATCCTGTACGTTGCACAAGATCGTTTCCCTTCTTTAGCCACACATAACCACTGGAATTGACAGAAAAGAATTGAAACAAAAATAAACTGGACACGCAAACCCGTCGAAACTGCATATCCGGTAACGTTGATCGATGAATATAAAAAAAATGTCAAATCTCAAGTAATAATATTAGCTCGATCCTACATTTTGTCTTTCTTATTGAACGGGAACAAGAAGACGGCTGTACTTTCTTTGCAGTAAAAGTCGTAGATGCAAATTGGAGAAATCTGTCCGTGGTTCGTAGAACAGAATGAGAGATGCCGTAACAACAACAATGGCTATACGAATCTCCTAGGAGACAAATTGATAGATAAGACAGTCTAAGGATAAAATGAATGCCATGGTTATGTAGGACATAGAACTGCTTAAATCCACCGAGCGTAAACTGAACTACATGGCGGTGGCCAACCGGCGTAAATTCACTGGATAATACATGGGGAAGCCATATTTGTTACCGGTAGAAAGAAAGGAAAAAAAAAATGCGAATCATTAAAACAAAATCATTGACGCCAAATACTTTGCACTGCTTCCACCAGTCTGATAAACAATGTCAAAGTTCATGAAGAAATATTCGTACAATTATATTGTGCCGAATATATGAGATAATTTGGTAAATTATTAGCGCGAATGAACGTGAACAAAATTATTAATGGCCATTAATTAATTATTTAATGAGTCGCATATTTTTCGTACATCTTCTACACACTTTGTGCTTATCAAAATCTACTTTAGCTTACAGGATCTGCTTGTCATCGTTTAATATTTAACTCACCACGAAGAATTGTTCTCAAAACATCCATTAATCGGAGGGACGATGAGTTTATACAGTCACTGTATGTATATAGTTCTTGATACACTGTTTTTTTAAACATTCCTTTTAACCCATCAGTTTAAAGTAACAATGAGGGGTTGGCGATTCGCTTCAGCACATGAAAATAACCGTTTTAAATGAACACCTGCCTGTACGAGTAAACCGATCGTTTAAATCGATTAGAGGCGAGCACAATATTTATCGAAGAACCGAAGGAGAAAATGTTTAAAATGCATAATAGATTGAAAACTAGTAAAAAACAATGCTTA
The DNA here is from genome assembly GCA_030142375.1 of Calameuta pallipes. Classification (NCBI taxonomy): domain Eukaryota; kingdom Metazoa; phylum Arthropoda; class Insecta; order Hymenoptera; family Cephidae; genus Calameuta; species Calameuta pallipes. Next base: position 3,729,843 of record JARQSW010000393.1, read on the forward strand.
TTATATTATGTTAAATTATTTGTTATTATTTATAATTCAAGCTTTTCAGTCGATTATCAATATTTTATCGTTATCGATTATTTATCCGCCACTCCGAGAGTTCAATCGCTTCTGACAATATCCCTGCGTACTCCGAGACGGGTCTGTCTGTCAGCGTTCGAGTTTGTTACTACAAAACAGAATGGAGTAAAGCACTCAGGAAGTTGGCAGGAAGTGGGGGCAACTATCTACCAGCACAGGTGTTCGTAGGGAGACACAGGAGGTATTATAATTATATGACAGCGTGTCTCGCATTGAACTCACTGCAGGCTGTAACGGTGAGTAAGTCCAGTAGGGGTTGCATTTCTACTTTAGGGGTGAAATCATTGTGGGTAGAGTCTACAATGTCAAGGGTAGATCTAGAACAACCCATAGGCAAGGATGACTAATGGTGAATAGAGTTTGAAATAATAAATGCACAGTACATATGAAGTGTTAAAATTTGATGAAAAAAGAAAGATAAAATTTCATTATATAATTATTATTTATCATTTCCAAAAATTGTTAAAGATCTTCAGGAGGAGCAAGTTTTCGTTCTGTTTGCAGAACTGAACCGGATGGTGCATAAGACAAAAAAAAAATTCTAGATATTTTCTTGAGGATCCTTAAGACTGATCTAGTACAGGAAATGACGTCTGTCATCTCCATAAGGCAGCATCTCTAAGTCCAACTACGTAACGATTATGAAATTAGTAACTTCTTCAAGAATCTTCCAGATGGAAGTTAAACTAGATACGCAGGTACAGGTCCAGCATCGATTGATGATCCTAGGAAGATCTTCTCACGGAATGGTCCAGCGTTCTATCATCACAGCATAAACAATTTCACGGATTGATGATCCAGATCGGATCCATGAACGATCCATTTGCAGATGAGCCACGGATAATTACGGTGATTCGAGATGACTATTTTTCGTTTTGACCCAGTTCCCATGATGGACGTAGGTGCAAAGGATTACCTCTTTTACCAGAACAGCTTGGTAATCATATCCAGGATTTTAATTATCATTCAGCAAGGAAGTTCAACCAGCCTTCTTATCTTGAACGTAACTAGTCACCTACTTAGATCGGACGATACACATTTTACTTGAGATTCGCACTCTGCTTCCGGAACAGCGATTTACTACATGCATATAGAGAAAGTCGTCAATAACATACAGGATAAAATAGCTATAATGGACAGGATCTATTATCTATATTTATTATCTAGTGACGTCTTAGCAAAGGATCATTTTTAAAGTTACCAGAGGCAGCGTGCGTGATGCCAAGTTTACAAAACGTGACTGACTACTGTTTGAGACTAATCGATTCGCAAGTGGATCCTTTGTTTGAAGAAGGCAATACTTAGTATCGGGTCAGCATAGCCAACCCGAAGGCTCAATGAACTGGCAATAAAAGTCCTCTTGTCCCCGGCTCTTTCAACAATCATTAGACTCTTTCCTGAAGAGCATTTTTAACCGGAAGTTCCATCTAGCACGCAAGAGGATTCTGAAGGTGTTGCTTGCTGCACGACATTTATGCGCCTGTATATAATACATGATATACATGCATGCTGTTATGGTACAATAAAAACTATGACAATATAGTACTTACTAGATACATATATACATGCAGATTAGATTACTGTATAGTATACAAGCATTCGCTATACACTGTGTACTATGAACAATTGCTATGTTTGCTTGACACTGTTTTTTTTTTTTATTATATCCTCACAGTACGGGAGGTCCGTTCCAATGGATCTGCGCGTCCTGCCATCTTTGGAGAAGCATGAAAAACAAAAAATTATATTTCATCACGACACGCATAAGGAAGATGCTCAGGATATAATAATTTCCTGATCGCTTTTCTATTACTGGAAATTATTGGCTATGGGATTTTACTTTCGAGTTTTATTTCCCTTGGATCCTACCAGCCAAAGATCAATGACGATTATACGGATCGATGGTGAAAACTACTGCTCTCTAAATCTTTAGTGGATCGTTCGTGTCTTGAAAAGATTTGACGAACCATGACATTCTGCGCCATTAATTTTACGTGCTAATACCAGAAAGCAAGTACGAATTGCCTGTGGCTTACTTCGTGTGAATTAACTTCTCTAATGGAGTCGCTGCAATGTCCATGGAGTCTCTGGTAGCAGAATCTTGGAGTCCCGATGCGTTATCGCCAGCCCTGGTGTCCACTGTTAACGTAGCGTGACTTCCACCGCAGGTGTAGTACTGCACTTCGAACCTTGAAGTATCGTAAGTACAGGTAAAAGGATTCCAGGTAGAGTCACGTATTTGGCGAGGTTAATTATTAAATAAATAAAAAATTACCGGCGTTCCGCGTGATAATTCCTGAGCAGCTCTCGATTCGTATTGAATAAAACTCCATAGTGACCCAAGCACAGGGTCAGCCATATTGGCAGACTTGGCGTCTTTAATCGAGATCCTGGCTGTTTGTCCATCTGACCGTCGCTTTCGTGCACCAAAAATCCAACTTCGCTCCTTGCCAAAACGCCCCATTGCGGAACTGCCTGGTGAAGTTTTAAAACGCAATTCGGTTATCGAATTGCTTCTGGGCTGTTTCTATTCTTCTTCTTACTTACATATGTATTTTCGTCGCCCACGTGGAGGACCCCATTGTGAAGATGGGGCGATGCTCTTCCGGTTAATACCAGGGTGACAACCGTTATGGGACCCTCCTCCGGACATCCGCCTAACATTGACGCTTTAGGATCTTCCAAATCACTTTTCACCCTTCACGTTTGTAAAACATATTATTAGATTACAGTAGAAATAAAATGTGAGTCTGATCTTGCTAAGAATATAAGACAGTTAGAATATCATGAATCTCACTTGGAAAGTCCTCTGGAGAGAACAGCACTGTATAACAATAATTTCGCACCAGGACCGCCTTCGTCCTGGAACTAAAAAATAAATTTTTGAAAATAAAAATAAAACGTTCTAGTATCCACGACAACTCGATCAACTTACCAGATACAGATATCTCTTGATAAATATCTGCAAATCCTCCAGACTGCTAAATTCAAACAGATGTAACTGCAAAAATAGCAAAAGATAAGAACGACCTTAGAGAAGAGGCAAAACTTATTTATAAGTTCCTTAAACGTATTTTGCATCTAGCAAATTATTATTTATTATTTAGTACAGAATCCAGACACTGTACAAAAACATGAAAGAAAATAACTTTCTAAATTGGCTTAAAGCCAGCACGCTAATAATTCACATTTAACCCATGTCATTCTACGCTATCACACGATTCACCAGGATCCTAACTACGTTTCCTGTCAAAAATCTCACCGTCTCCGTCAATCCATCTTGAAAATACTGCACGCTATGCTGCAAATATGGCGTCTCCTGTGGCAAAACCACTACAGCTTTAGGAACGCTGACTTTCGACACGACATTAAGACTCGCTGATCTTCCACTATTCTGCAAGACATTTCCACCAGCACATCGCCAGATGATCTCAGCAATGCTGCTAGTCAAGACTTCCATTTGCATGTCGTGATTAGGTTTTAGTAAACTGAAATCCAAGACAGAAAGAAGAGCCAGTAAAGAAACGAATCAGGCAATACAGAAGTTCATCGGACATGGTTCTTTTAATTTTCAAAAATAATTCAGCAAATTTCCTTTTCCCAGATGCTAATGATTTTTCAAGTACAGCCAAAGGAAACGCACGCTTCTGGAGTGAATCCGCCATCTTGTCTGTTGCACTTAAATAAAAAGTGCTTCAGCATAATCGCCTGCACCGCCGTTACAAGACCCCTCGTTGAATTTCTCGGTGCTCTCAATCCGAACGACATGTTCTGCCCTGGTGGTCTTAACGTGAGTCCCGTCCTGGCCCATTCAGCCCTCGGTGGGCTGGCGCAGCTTCCAAACACCAGCATCCTCAGTGCCTTTTTTTTTTAAAAAAAAAAGATACAAAATTGGTAAAGCAAAACAGTCTTTAGGAATAATTGAAAAATAAAATCTCACCATGCACATTTCTTCCTCTATAGGAACACCACCGGTGACAGGAGTCTTCGCGAGGATTCTAGTGTTCCTGGGATACATCACTCTCTCTGAAACACACGTCACCAAGAGATTATTATCCTGGGGAAGTTGACTAAGAAAATTCTTATCTACAACCTGGATACAATTCGTCCGGCTCTGCCATAAGAGCAGCGCATCTGGCTGCGCGGGTGGACAGAAGCATTTTTATTAAAATAACCAATCAGTGTGATAACTTCTATTTATGACGCTACGGATACGTCCTTATCACGCAGAACCTGCTGCTCGAATTTTCTCTTATCAATTGGGAATCGTACGGATATCCACGCCCCTTTATATCCTCGGATCCAGCCTATCTATGCAGACATCTTTGAAAGCAGACACGAAACATGTCAATTCGTATGTCTAAAGATACTCAGACATGCCCTAGTAATGTCTATCTTGACGTTACATCTGAGCTAGAATTCGAAATTTGCATGATTGAGAAACTTTGAAAATCTAATACTAATCCGAGCAACACTCCTGGCTTATTAATCTTATAGGGAGCTTAGACGTTTATGGGAATCTACGTATCAGATAAGGTTTCACGGAATTCGGAAAAACCATATCAACATCCCTAAGGACGTATTTCATTAGAACTTTTCACCATACCTGAAATTCAGTCGGAAACTGATTCTGAGCATAGAGTACAAAAACGTCTTGGTAGCCTAAACAACGGTTGCTATACATATATATATTTAGAAAATTGAAAATGACACATATAGATACTATAGCAATTCCGATAGATATACTATAGTTACTATTAAAAATCTACTAAGAATAGATCAGGCATTATCGCAATCCTAATCGCTTCTTCTCGGTTTCCATTTATTGGGATTCGACTTACACGAGATTGCGTGCTCGGATGTAATGAAGATCCGATTATGAATTCGTGTCGGAATAGACACGTGGATTCGTTGATTGGGAAGTTTGATATCAAGTCTGGCCTTTCAATAGCATTATTTACTATATACATATATATATATATATACTGGCATAGAAAAAAATTTCAAGGAAACACGTTAAAAAACTTATTCACGTTACGAAGTTAAGTTTCCTCTGAGAATCTTCATTATGAATATAACCTAAAACCTTATCGTAGTGGCAGTAGAAAATCAAAGAAATTTGAGAAAGAGTTAAAAAAAATATTTCTTTCGACTGGCAAAAGGTTAACTGAGTTATCTTGAAAGAAGATTAACCAAGCGTTACCTGGTCGCGTTCAACTGAAAAGCATTAATGTTATTTCACGTGCTGGGCCAGCCTACCCGTGCACGACGTGTAAATTCGTAACGAATCGATCGATTTAGAAAACTTCATGTGTCATCCTCTTCTCAAGCTTGACTGTTAAGATCGTCAAGCACTTTTCTGCGAAGTGTCAATGTCATCGAATTTAAAAAAATTAATTATCGACTTTCGAGAAATCTTTATCATAATACGTATATATCTGTATACGCAAAGAAAAGAAACGATTCCATTATACGAAATACAGTCATTTTACTTGGAAAGGACATACGTCATTAATCAGTTATAATTAGCTGGACAATTAAATTTGAATTAGTATGAAAATTGTATCATATATAGATATACTATAATATAATTTCCTATACGATAATATATTCCAATGTTGTTATCCATGTTATAAATGTACAAATATTAATAAATAATCGCAGATAAATATTCTCTAGAATTATATCGTATATATTTATATAATTTATTTATGACAAAGATAAATTCTTTTTTTTCTAATTTACCTCTGTCTCTCAGATAAGTCGGTTTCTCTGTCGTCATTTCACTCTGACGATGATTCCTCGTTCTCATAGAAGCATTATCATTTTTATTATCCATTTTATTATCCATTGAGCTGGAAGACTCTATCTCGGCCATTTTAATGAAGTACAAAGCGCGAGCAATTAATGATATCGTAATTAGCACTCACTAGCGTATACCTATACACGAGCTGTCACTTGTTAAAAAAAGCGCAGGAAAAACCCACGCAAAAGTTCAAAAGTCAAATCTAATTAAAGCACAGATAAAAGAGTCCTTTGAACGACTAAAGCGATTCGCGTAGAGTCGAGAAAGCTTTTCCTTCATGGTTTAAATACGAGTGAAAGAAGCTTCCGAGGAATTCACAAGCTTTTAGCCGTTCGACGAACTCGCAGCGTCGTGTCGCCGGTCGCCGATTTCTCACGAGGAAACTTATTTAGTGCGTCACCTGTAAATCCTCGTTATTCCCGCTGTGCGAAGCTTTTAAACGAAAGCTTACGAAAAATAATGCTTTAACTGTCGACACTTCGTAGACATTAAAATATATCCGTGTACAATAAGCACGATTAGGTTATGCGTCGAGTGAAGTTAATTTTTGAGGTTAGAAAAATGCCGTTTCCTTCTTGCTGTGTTACGAATGCGAATTTTAACTGCTTGTTGCTCTTCGTCGAAGTTCTGGAAGCGACTGCGAGTCCCTTTTTCTCTTTGAAATATATTCGAGTGTTAACCGGGTTGTTTACTCGAAAGAACTGGAAAGAACTAAGAACTCTGAGGCGGCTGACGGCTCCGCATGTATGTAGGTGTTGACTGGTGTTGACTGACTGACAGCCGAGGCGCCTGGCCTTTGGGGTAATTGTTACTAACACCCCTAACACTCTACTGCTTATATACAAATAGACGGATAAGGGCCTATCGTGGAAACCCCATCGAACAACCCTTATATACTTCACGCGACTGTTATGTGCTATATATTTGTATATATAATGTATATAATACCGGCTATCCAAATCAGGTGGAATCTAGATACAACTGCTGCTAGTCTATTCGGTATCCGTTTACCGAGCGATTTAAACTTTCTGATTCAAGATGGATTATCGGTTGGATATTCGGTAAGAATAATTGTAAAAGATTAGGGACACTGTGTTAAATGAATAAGGGGACGAGGGTATTTTTGAAAAATTTTAATTATATGGGATTCTAGGAATTCGAACTGAAAATTTGGCTGGATACCAAGAATCGTAATAAGTTTTAACAGTGAGAATGCGGCTGAAAAATGCGGCATTGCAGGAAATCAGATACGAAATTGCACGGTAATGTTGGATAAAGGCCAATATTCAATTATTCAAAGGACTATGATTTTTTTTTTTCAAATAATACGTTGTTATCGTTGTCAAAAATTATCGGGGATCGTAATGGGTACTTGTAAAAAAATTTGAATGCGTAAAAATTAATTGACGTAAGAACGAGAATTTATTTATAGAGAGAAAAATATAGCTCGATCAAAATTCAATATCCAATTCAATTTGAAATCAATCTACTCATAGTATAGAATTTCAGTAGCACTTATCGGGTTCTGAGATTGGCTCGTGAAAGTTACAGATAAGTTTGTATTACCGGAAGAAGTTCGAGGTCTTACGGGAACTATCGAGTATCCGTTTTAACTGGAACAACTTCCGATCACGGCAAATCAAAAGTAATTGAAACTCTAAAAGTGAGTCACGTGATTTGTTTTTGCTATCAAAAATAGTGAAAATTTTATAAATATAACGATTGCGACTTTCATAATAGAAATTTCGATTGATTAAATCAGTAAGGAGCCTCCATGGTAGAACGTATTATGTTATAATAAAAAATCACCAAGCTGTAAAGTCAAAATGAAAATCTTAATTATTGTGCAGGTATGGTTTTTTGAAAGTGCAAAATTCCCAATGAATAATCATCGATTTTGAAGTTGCAAGGAGAAGTCTAGTGCCAGGTGCAGCTCTATTATGTACGAGGCGGGAAATTTAAATGATCGATTAGTATCAGGCAATTACGCGAGCAGTAATTATCAATACGGATTTAGAAATTGATTAGTAGTAGAAAGAACTTATCGAATTTTCAATAAAAATAACAAGAAACCCTCACAAGATATACTTTAAAAATTACCCCGAAACCAACCAAAATAAAAATAAATCATTGGCTCCTTAACATAAAATCCAAAAATCATAAATTTTAAATAGAAAAAAAAAAGTAAATATACATACCACCAGAAGGATGATATTGTTTCGAGACAGAATTGGCAGCTGTCAAAGCTCTGGCGATAGCACTTAGCTTCCTCGACGGTTTCCTGGCCATTGTGCTCGAAGTCCTGGAGAAAAAAAAAATAACCTAACAAAATCCTGAGTCCAGCATGCAGCATAAATAACGAACTAGAAAAAAAAATTAATGAAACCAGTAAAACAAAAGATAAATGAACTTACTAATCAGTGCCACTGTGTATGACAAGTACCCAGATAATATTTGATCACAATTAAATTTGTTCACATGGGACGAATATGAAATCGTAAAACAAAACCGAACGTATCCTTTTCCATATAACCTGCGTTTCCGGTGCGTCGCAAAAATATTAAACAGAACTCCAAGTTGATAGGTTATGTTCTATAAAAGATTCCCGTGAACGCAGCTTTGTGTCTTGTGAAATTATGGTACCGGGAAGTTTAATTCCGAGCTGAGGCAATGTCAGTTGTCAGGTGTCGCAGTCTTAACTTATTACGGAACGTGCTGGGCAGAAATTCTTGGAGGTTCGACTTGTTCGTGACTCGCGCCAATAAAAGCTCAGTCGAGAATTCTGAAAGCCGTAGCCGCCGTATTTCTTGAGAACGGTGTCTCTGGCATAGTTACTTGTCCTGGGAAATTTTCCAGGGTGCATAAAGCTCTTTCAGTCTGCGAACACTGGCTGTGCTAATCGATGTGTTTAAAGGAATGAGAACGTAGAAACGTAGAAACGTAGAAACGTAGAAACGTAGAAACGTAGAAACTAGAAAGCAACTCAATTGGTAACACGTAAGTTGCGTGTCCTGAGACTCACAAAACGACTCACGAATCATCGACTGGGGTTCGTAAGGACTTTTTGCTCTTTTGTACCTCATTTGTTAATTATTGATGACAACGGATGACTATGAGATTTTCATTGTTCGTTTTTACATATTATTGTGTATGATTTATGGGTTAGGTTGCCATGTTGAATGAATCATTGGCGCAGGAAGAAAAAATATAAAAATTTTGTACGTAGAGATAATAATATTAATACGGATAAAGTTCGTGTTGGATTTTTTTTATAAAAAAGAAAAGTTTAGGTTATCGTGTATCACGCGTATTGAAATTATATTGCGCGTGACGATTGAACGAAGGCGAAGCCTGAAGGTATCGTGTGAATTGATACGATGGACTTTTGTAAAATGAAAGGGAATGAGTTTTCGCAACTTTATTAATTTGCCAAAGTTTCAATTGAACTGGGACTCTGTTGCTATAGTGATTTATGAAAGTTTGAAAATTGTGCAATCGAGTGCTAACAGCTTTTGTTATCGCTGGTTTTATTTGACATTAATTACTTACTCTTTGTCAGCGATTGAACGCATCTTTAAGCGGAACTTTCTAGTGTCATCAACGAATGGGAAATAAGGCTCGTGCTGTGTCCTCGGCTGGCAAAATGTGATTTCTAAGCGCTGAATATGAATTCAGTTAAATAGTTATATTTATATTTGAATATAGGTAGATTTGTGGAGTTCTTTGCATGCTCGATAGAGAGAGACAAGATACGGTTATCAGCCGCAGGAAGAACTCGGTCACGTCGGTCCCTGCATTTATCTGATTACCTACTGGTCTCAGTTGGACGCAGTTAAGAAGTTGGCGCTGAGCTACCCAGTTCCTTCCTTCCTTTCCTTATGGCTGACTTCTCCAATGAGCAGAGCTACCTAGTTCCTCTTCGTCACGCATTTCGTATCCATACATCCTGGACTGCAGAGATGAGTTAGAAGATGCACAACGATACGGTTTCAGGCGATACCAAAAACATGCCGTTAAATCGTAGCTGCGAGAGCAGGAGTAGGATTTCCTGATCATCGCCTCCGTCGATAATGCAGATACCGCCGTAGCCGAGTTGAACGTGATCACGAACGTATAGCTTGGCGGGCAGAGGACCGTCGGGAAGTTAGCGTGGGTAAATAAAGATTTATGTTTATATGCCTATATATAGGGACCAAGCTGGGTCCACCACACTCGTTCTCAGGAACCTGTAATGATAACCTCAACATATCATAGGTCATATTTTTGGACTTTTCAAG
>JARQSW010000393.1:3743734-3783960 GCA_030142375.1 Calameuta pallipes
CATTATCGACGGAGACGACGATCACAAAATCCTACTCCTGGACTCGCCGCTACGATTTAGCGCCATGTTTTTGGTATCGCCTAAAACCGTAGCGTTGAGCATTTCCCGACTTATCTTTGTTGAGCATCTTCCTATTCATCTCTGCGTCAGAAGTGATCAGAAGCGGTTGGCGTCGGTTTGAGAAATCATTATTACGAAAAATGACTGTTCACAAGATTCGCAATAGAATATGACTTGTATTTTAAAAGCAAGTAAATGAAATGATCCAAGATTCATATTGTGTTTGAATAAGATTTCCGTTGCATATTCGTGGAGTGAAAATCAATGAATTTACCAATGAAAAAAAGGTTGGTTATACCTCGCATACGTTGAATATAAATAAATGGCCGCTTTGTTTAGTTGTAAACTTCAAGAGAAGAATTATAATACAAGACTGGACTTATGCGATTGGAGATATTTAATTAATAGCAAGTGTGGTATAAACAGCCACTGAGGCAAGTACGGTACTTTTTGTGCTGTCTACCAAAACAATGTCTGAGAGTCCTAATATGGGCCTATTTGGCTCAAAAGATGAAACTAAAGAACCTAAAGAGGGTACAACATCGAAGGAAACTCTTCCTTCGATTGTACCATATTGCATCGACAGTGATTCTGACAGTTATGACGATAAAGCCTTAAGCATTATGGATATCAATGATATTATTGGTGTTCAATCTGATCCTGTTGGAGATTCTACGTTGGAAAGTGAAATTGCTGCTCTTTCTCAAATTATTACGGATTCCAAAAGTGACTCCAATCAAAAGTTTTTAGACATCGATTGTAGTACACCGGGAGAAGATACAAATTTGAATGAACGTTTTTCTTCCGTTAAGGATATTACTCAGCCTAGTATCCAGGCAAGTGAAAATACATTTTTAGGTAGGGAATCAAATTTTGTAACTGTTGCTAAACCTAAGTGCACCACCACACAACAAAGCAGAACTGGAAATGAACCTGTTGCCAGTGGATCTAAAAATGAATTGAATACTTCATCTAAATCATGTAGTTTGGTTGAGTCCAAGGAAGCAGAGTCCGATGATGCAGAATCAAGTAAAACAATGGATTTTATTCAAGATTCCGACAGTAAAACAGCAGATAGTATAACCATCCCTGAAAAATATAAATCGGAAGAAACTGAACAAGGTAAGTTTATTATGAATTTTGTTGTACGTCAGACTGGAAAATATTATTTTACAGAATTATCTTTTACAATAAAAGAACAATTTTTTCTTGTACAGGTAAGGTGGTTGATAACGAAGTCCTTGATGTCAAAGGCAATGTAGAACCTGAGCAGAATCTGGAGTTACCAGTAAATAATCCATCTTCAGAAGATGTGGTACGTCAGACTGAGGAAATCAAAGATGATGTGCAACCTGTGCTTAATGAAATACTTACTTCTGAGAAAGAAATAGATCGAGAATTAACTGATACTGATGGGAATACAGAATTGGTAGCAAAAGATTCGTTAGAATTAAAAGTACAATCGGTACAGAAAGAAGAATGTGCTAATGATAATTCAGAGATTGCAAAAACTACGAATGAAAGCGATCATAAACCAGAAGAAGATCAAGAAGGTAATGAAGTCTCCGATATCAATAATGAAAATACTGAACCCTCAGAGACAATACCAACAATTGAGGCAACGACCGATCAAGAGGAAGTAGAGACAGCTGAAGCATCAGAATGTAATATCGATGAAGTACTAACTAATACTGAAGAAGTTGATACAATTATAACGGCGAATCAAGAGGAAAATGCAGATAGTGATACGATAATTAATGAAAAGGATCTTGAAGAGGTTACATCGAATATTCCAAAAGTCGTTCAAGAAGTTGAAGCAATTCCTTCTGTGGAAACAGAAGAGGAACAAATTAAAACTGTTGAAACAGATAATCCTTCGATTGAAGTTACGGAAATAGAAACTGTTGAAAAGAAAGATGATATTAAACAAAAATTAGAATTGCCTCTGTCTCCTGAAAAATCTGATGAAGCGATGCCGGTAGAAGTTTCGAACGACACAGTGAAAGAATCAACTGAAGATAAAGTGGACAGTTCAACGGAAGAAGTGGACGATCCAGTTGAAAAAATTGTATCGCAAGATCCAAAAATAAGTGAAAGTAATACAATGTGCGACATTGCAGAACCTACAAAAGAGCAGCTGCTCGCAGACGAATCATCGCCTGCAGGAAGCGAAGAAGCAGTATTTGAAAAGAAATCAGAAGAGATAGTTAGTGAACCAGAACTTGCTGAAGATAATGTTACACACGAGTCAAGTCCTGCAAAAGAAGTAATGGAAATACCAAAGGAGGATCATTCGTCAACAACTTCACATATTTCTGATAATGAGGAAACTCAAGAAACATTACCAACAGAGCAAAAACCTGCTGAAACTGAAAGTCTACAATCTGATGCTGAAGAACCATCGATTCTGGAGAAAGTTCAGGACGAACTTTTGGTCAATGAGGAAGCAGACATTGGTTCATCTGAAAAAGTATCTTCGCAAGACGACCCGAAAATTATAGTACCGAGTGAAGATTTTAATGAAGCTCCACAAGTTTCAAATACGGTCTTATGTACTGAATTTACGCCAGAGAAAGTAGAAAATGATATCACTGAAGTTTCCAATGCGAAGCAAGATGAAATACAGTCTTCAGAAAGTTCATTACCAGAAGAAGTTAGTACTGCGGAAGATGTAGCTGAAAGTTTAGAAATTGTGAGTGAGAACTTACAGGACAAAGAGGAAGAGGATAAAGAAAAATCTGAAATTGAAGAAGTCAATACGGAGGATATTATCAAAGTACAGGAAGAGGAAAGAAACTCTGCCGAAGATAAAGTAGAGCCAGAAATTCAGAAAAGTGAGACGAATGATGCGTCAAAAACGCAGCACGAAGAGAAAGACTCAGCTGAGAATAAAATTGAAGTTGTAATTCAAGATATTGTGCAATCGAAAGATAATGAAGAAATCGCAAGCAGTGTTGCTCAAGTGCCATCGGAGCAAGAAAATAACAGTGAAGATAATGCTGTGACTGTTGAAGAGAGTCAATGTAAAACCGAAGAACCAGAGTCTTGTGATATCAAAGTCATCCCCGAGGACAAAATTGTGGAAGATGCAGTACCTGAAGAAGTAATCGAGAAGAAGAGTTCAGATGAAGATTTAGAATTGCCTTTATCAAAATCAGAAGATCCACAGCAACAGTCATTAGAATGTACCGAGGATACTAGTTCAACAGATAAAGCAGTATCAGTTATTGAAAAGGCAAAGAATCTGCCCGAAGAAGAAATAAAAGAATTGGAAGAAGTTGAAAAAAAAACTGAACCAAATCCACCGTTAGAAGTTGAAAATAAAACCGAAGCTCTTTCAAAAGAGATAAAGAGAGTTCAAGAGGCACCTGCAGAAGAAATTCGTAGTCCATGTCCAGCAGTGGTTACTGAAGTTTTGCCAGATGAAAAAATAGAAGTAACGGTAGATAAAGTATCTCAAGAATCTGATGATTTAAAAAATATTCTAGACACGACGGCAGGAGTAGATGAAATGTTCACTGATGATCAATCTCAAGGTACACAAAATGTGATGAGGAATATTCTGGATTCTGTGGACAACGTGGCAGACATTCTAAGGAACGTGCAGCCTCCTGCGATGGTTGATGATTTTAAGAGTATCCTAGCGAATGAAGTAAGTGTCGAAGAAGAGATTGCTGAAGTTTTATCTCATTCCGATGACTTGCCATTGGTAGAAGAAAAAATTGAAGATCTTCCAGACAAGCTTCCAGAGGATTCTACGGACTTGTTGAACAAGGATTTGGATGATCCAATAGGAACTCCAAATATAGATTCTCTGGAAGGTCTTTTAGGCTTGGACCTGATACCGGAAGCAGAGGATACAGTGCTGAAGGTGGAAGTAGAAGATGAAGTGCTGAATGTGGAATCGGAAGTATCAAAAGTGATAGCGGAATCTGATGATGATGTACAACCCAAGGAAAAAGAAATTAATGTACCTTTGTTATTAGAGGATTCGGAACAGCCAGCAGTGATACCGCAAGATCAAAATTATATAACAGACGTTATCAGCAACTGTTTAACGAGCACAAATAAGTCAGCGCAAGAAGATGACGATGCTAGCGCAAGCATTGACAAGATAGTGAGTGACCATAACGAGGAAAAGAAGTCAACAGATTTATCAAAAAGTGCAGAGAATGTTATTTCGGATTCCGCTAACAAGGACGACAATAATATTGATTCTCAGTGCCAAATGGAAACAGTGTCAGTGCTGGAGGAAAACGAGTTAGAAATGTCTTTCGAGTTGACTACAGGTATCGAAGAGAACCCTTTGGAAGATGTTAGTGTTTTGGATAGTGAATCTAAGCTTGATTTGGCTGAAGATCTTCTATTGGCTACTGCGAGTCAAGCAGAAGTTCTTACTGATAGTGCATCGATCATCAGTGTTTGTCAGCCAAATCCTGAGATGTTAGAATTAGAGAGTGCTGTGAAATTTTTACAAGAATCTGAAGAACAGGCTATAGATTCGCCATTGGGATTATCACCAAAAATTATTGACAGCGCTGTGGATGATATTGTAGAACAGGCTGATGCTGGATTGTTTGTGCCCGAAGCAGCTCTTTGTGAAGATTCCTCAGAATTAGTTGCTGAGTTACAAGGTATCGCCTCCGATCCTATCGCCATATCTGAAGCTGAAATTATCTCAGAAGCAACTAAATTGGAGAACGAGCGTAAGGCTAAACTTTCTGAAACTGCTAAGAGTATCCCTGAGACATCAGCTTTCTTAGATAATGATTTATCAATCTCAGAAATTGATAACAGTTTACCCAGAAGTAATATTGGTGTATTGGCTATTGCAAGACCTATAGAGGTCGAAGAGAAAATGAAGGAAAATTTAGTTATCAAACAAGATACATTGCATCCGATAGCAAAATTGTCAGAAAATATCTTGACTATGTCAGATTCGCTACCAAAAATGTCAATTTTGGAAGAAAGATTGAAGGAGCCTCCTAAAATTGAAATACCTGTACAAGATATTTCCAGAATGTGCGAAGCACCAACTACTCCAAAGACGAGTCTTCTTATTCAAAAAGATGCTAAAATGGCAGCATATCAAAAGATGTTGGAGTCTCCAAAGAGTGCTGAGAAGACTGAACTCAAAATCATGGATACACCACGTAAGGATTCCGAGAAGCATGATTTTGAAAATGTTGGTTCCCCAAGAATAATATTAAAAATCGCAAAATCCGCAATAGCCGATTGCGGTGAACCAAGATCGCCAAAAAGTCCGAAAATACGTTCAGCTGCGAACTCACCCAATCCAGAGGACAGTCCAGGACAGAAACTGGGTAAGATTAAATTGAAATTATCAAAGGGTGGTCATCCCTCGATTATTTCAAATGAGAACGTAGAGGAGAGTGCGCAGTGGCACACGGAAGGCACGTCCTCACCGTCTCCAATTGGCATGAAAATAAAATTATCAAAAACTGGCGACGCTTCTATTATTCCTCCAGATAAGCACGAAGCCAGCGATGAGCCTAGGGAGGTGAAGCACAAATTTGAAGAGGCTAAGCGAAACGAATCACCTTTAGGAATGAAGTTTAAGTTATCAAAGTCGGGCGATGCTTCCATTGTCCAGCAAGATTTCAAGGAGGCAACATCAAAGCATAAAGAAAAATCCGACGTGACTCAGGAAGCTCCAAAGAGAACCGATTCGCCACTTGGTATGAAGATCAAATTGTCAAAATATGGTGACGCTTCGATTATTCAACCAGACAAACAGGAGGAGCATCGAGAGAAATTAGAAAACATTCAGGAAATTCCAAAGAGGACAGAATCGCCGATTGGTATGAAGTTCAAACTCTCAAAAAGTGGCGACGCCTCGATAGTGCCGTCTGATTTGCCTGAGGAAAGTAGGGAGTCGAAACCAAGAGAAAAGTCAGAAGTGCCTCAAGAGATTCCAAAGAGAACTGATTCGCCTATTGGAATGAAAATAAAATTATCAAAGACAAGAGGAGGTGCATCGATCATACAATCAGATTCTCTTGAGGAGTCTAAGGACAAATTGGAAATACCGGATGTACCAAAACGTACAGAATCTCCACTAGGGATGAAAATAAAATTATCAAAATCTGGAGATGCTTCCATTATTCACACTGAAGTCACCGAAGAGCCTAAAGAATTTTCATCAAAGTATAAAGAAAAGTCGGAATTGGCTTCAGAGGCGGGAAAACAACTGGAATCTCCAATTGGAGTAAAAATCAAAGTAACGAGATCAGGCGAGGCATCCATAATACCACAGGAGTCATCGGAAGAGGCGGAGAGTCTTCAGGATGTGCCTAAGAGAACAGAATCATCGATTGGTATGAAAATAAAATTATCAAAGAGCGGAGATGCTTCGATTATTCATCCCGACAAGGAGGACGTCGTCGAGGAACAGAAATTTAAGGAGAGAACCGAGCAGCATCACCTGGACGTCACTAAAAGAACAGAATCGCCAATTGGAATGAAGATCAAATTATCAAAAAGTGGAGACGCATCGATAATTCAATCTGAACTACCAGAGGAAACTAAGGAATCCTTAGCCAGAACGGTACTGGTGGAGAAACCTGAAGGAGAAATTCCCAAACAATCTGACTCCCCACTTGGCATGAAGATAAAACTATCAAAGACAGGCGATGCATCCATAGTGGAATCCGAGAAGAAAGAAAAATCTCAAAAAAGAAAAGAAATCGATTCTCCCTTAGAGATGAAGATTAAATTATCAAAGACTGGTCATCCGACTATAGTTACTTCAGAGTCTTACGGAGAAAGTTCACAAAAGATCAAAGAGTCTCACAATCAAGGTTCACCTCAAAAGCACAAAGATCCGGACGCTTCCAAGGAGTCTCCATTGAAAATCCTCAAAACGGCACATTCGAATATCCTACAAGGTAACCGAACTGAACTAACTATCGAACCGGTTCAATTACCAGCTAAAAGGCAAGATGGCGGAGTCGAGTTATCGCCAAAGCGCAAGGAAGTTATGATTTCTCCGGTAGAAGTAAAGAAATCAAAACTCGAAACAAAACTGTCACAAATCCTCCCAGAAGTAACGATACAGCCAGTAACGTCGAGAGAACAAAAACAAATGTTATTCGAATCAAAGAACAGTGCTATCAGCAAGCAGCAGATGAATGTGATAAGTCAAGAGATCAGTATCACTCAAGTGAGATCAAACAAGCCTCCGGATCTTAGCATGAGCGAAAAACTCAAAGATATACTAAACAAAAATCCTTCGAGTTCACCGATGAGCTCGGATTGTGAGATAATCGAGCATCGACCAGAATTGATAATCGTTAATGAGAATTCAAATTCAAGTCAGGATGTTGTTATCATCGAAGAGGTTCAACAAGTTCAACCTTCACCTCAAGCGAAGCTTCCTAAAAAAAGAGGCAGACCCAGAAGAATTCAACCACCACTACTTGTTGCTCCACCTACAGATCCTCTGGCTTTGGATGAACTTGGTCCAAGAGCAACCTCAAAAGAACCCAGAGAAAACGAGAGACCAAAACGTACCTGTAGAAGTCAGAAAAGTTACGCTCCGCCTAAAAGAGGACGTGGTCGAGGTTTGTATTCCTGTATTCTTCCTCCATTAATATATACCGGGTGTTCCGTCGAATAAGCGACACAGTGTTGTGGCTTCGCTCGAGCGAAGTCACGCCTATCATTCGATACTCTTACAGTCTGATAAGAGTGGGGTTTAAGTCGCGTCTCCCACTACTAATTTAATTTAATTACTCCGAATAATAAGGAAGCAATTGGCGTAATTTTGCTCGCGCGAACCCACAACTCTATTCGACAAGTCAGATGGAGCACCCTCTGTACAGTAGTACAAATATTATGTCTTCTATAAAATGTCTTTAGGTCGTGGAAAAAGAAAAATGGACAAGCTCGATGTTCCCCTAGGAAAAAAACCAAGAATAGAGGAGGATTTGACTCTGATTGAAAATTCCACCATGGGACTGATTACCCTGGACAATTCGACTCCTCCTCAGCGTGAAATCTCAGCTACTAAAACTTCTGAACTGTACAAAGCCCTGAAACAACCTCCCATGGATCGTAAAGGTATAAATACTCTGATAAAAATTGGACACCAAAGTAGTTCCAGCGTTCAGAAGGAATTAGAATTGCAAATGGAGTCCTACAAGGATGCACTCGCTACAGGGTCAAGAGTTCAGATCCAAACGGGACCGATGATAATAACGCAACAATTGTTAGACAGAAAGGATGAAAATATTCCAATGCAATTGATGCCAGAGAT
The DNA here is from genome assembly GCA_030142375.1 of Calameuta pallipes. Taxonomy (NCBI): domain Eukaryota; kingdom Metazoa; phylum Arthropoda; class Insecta; order Hymenoptera; family Cephidae; genus Calameuta; species Calameuta pallipes. The sequence continues at coordinate 3,752,073 of JARQSW010000393.1, forward strand.
GGTAGAGAAATCTGAAATCTTAATTAACGACAAGAAGTCAATCCACAAGCTCGTCGAGGAGGCTAAATCACATCCTGTGGACAGTAAGGATGTACTTATAGTACCGGAGCATCAAAATTGGTTAACACCATCTGCTAAGAGGCAAACAGAAGCGGCAGCTAGAACCGAGACGATCTCATCCGTTCAAGTGATCGACGAGGAGACCAGGATGAGTGCAGAATCAAATTCAAGATCACACACTCCAGCCAGGAACATGACGGTGCCAAGTAAGAAAACAATGGAGCAAATAGAAATTCCATACTTCGATTCTCTTCCTGTCAATAATATCTTTCTCTTTTTTTTTTGACTGTACACAAGCTTTTTAATCAAGACGTAAGACTAGTCAAACTTCTTACCGTATAGAAAGTGATTGATTATTCGAGTAGTGCTTAAAGCGCCTTTGCATGAGAATATAATAATTTTGATCCTTGCTGAAAATTATGAACTCCCATCACGGTGAAGTCGATTTGAATCGAATAAAAATAATAGTGACCAGAGGAATTATCGGTGCAGAGAGATCTTAGAGATTCTAATGAGAAAATATAAAACTAATCTCTGTGAGTTGGTCGAATCTGAATCGTAAGTATCTGAATTGGAGACAGCGAATGTCAAGCTGCCGGTGAAACAGTTTTAAATCTCGTCGAGAAGCCAGACTGAGCTCAAGTATAAACGTTATTGGTGGATCTCCAAGCCGCTCATCTAAATTTAGAATCCTGTTCCTACGTCCTGAGAGCAGGGAGTTTCCAAACGTGAAAACGCATTGTGACAGTCTTCTCAAAGTTCGATCGCGATATATTACGATAACGCTGTCCAATGATATCGACTCCGAATAAAGATTATTATCGTGAATGGTTTTAATCGGTTTCTAACAGTGCGGGTGTAAAGAGTTAAAATGCGAGATGATAGAATTAACTTTGAGACACTTGCGAGATACGACATGTCTACGAATGGTTTGTGATCAATTTTTTTATTTTATTTCGATATGTATTTCCGTGTGGATGATATTTTTGTAACGGGTCGCTGACACTGGGCCCAGTCTGGGTTTCCTCTGAGCCAAGAGAATAGTCAGTCTTGGCGACATTAAGGTTCATTCACGATTCTCATAAGACTGGAGTAACTGGAAATTCAAAGATTGACTCGCTTTCTTGAGGTATTCAAAAAGAGGAAGATAATATTTTATTAGATTTATAATATAAATTTTTAAGACTCGAACCACTTACGCGAAGCATCTGACTCGACTGATAATTTAATAAATATTTAAGCCTCGGAAACGATAGTCAACGAGGAATCTCAAGGGAGCGTTCTCAGCACGGCGACAACCGAGTCGGAGAAGGTGAAGGTGAAGAATCGAAGAATGGAAATAAATTTTGATCCTGACGAAGGTCCCTTCACCGTCGAGAAAATCGCCGAATACGAATGGCCCTTGGATCGCAAGGGTGAGACCTTCATGATCCAGGAACAGATATCCCAGTACCTTGGCGTCAAGTCGTTCAAGAGAAAATATCCAGATTTGAAAAGAAGAATGGTCGATATGGAGGAAAGGAATTATCTAAGAGAAAATGCACTCGTGAGCGAAGCCATGTGCGATATGGGTGAGTAAAAGTTAAATTATTATTCTACATAGAAAAATCCTACACAATATACCTTGGAATATATTTTTCGAATTTTATTTAAACTTCAGGATTGACAGCCGTCTGCAGCTCGGAAGTGCTCGATGTGATGTGCAGTGATTTTCCTGATCAGTACGAAGAATATCGTAAACACATGAGAGAAAAACAAGTGAAGGAACATTCGAAGAAGCAAAAGGAGTTAACGGCAGCAGCGAACGCCGAGAGGAACAGGATCGACCTGGCGGAAATGGCGGTGCAGTCAGCCCTCTCTTGGAATGTAAATCTCAACAAAGCACGCAGAGAAAGTCGTAAATGCAGTCTGGATCTACAAAGCTTCACTATTCACGTACCTAAAAAACAACTTAAGGTCGAGACTGAAAGAGAAATCAGCCATTATCCTGTGGCTTTGATACCCGGACAGTACACAGATTATTATCGCGAATACACGCCAGCTGAATTGAGATACTACCCGTTGAACACTGTGCTGTACGGACCAATGAGGCCGAACGAACGTAAATTTGACAGCCAATCGGAAGGCTCGCAGAGTGACAGTGACAGTGACTCGTCGTCCGATGATTCGAGGTAATTTCCTTACCTAAAACTTCAGAAAAGCTATTGAGAAACGTTGTAATTTATAACTGTACGACTTGTAGTTCGTCGTCCAGCGAAGGCACCCAGGATACAGAGGAATCTCAATCGACGATGGACGAGGTGGACATGGAAATAGCAGTGCAAAAGGACGAGAACAAAAATGCAAAGTGTAAAATGTGCTTGAAGAGTTTGAACAAGCAAAACAAATACGAAGTGCTGATACAATGCGGCACTTGCAATGGAAATGGTATATACAGTGTTAAGATATTTATACAAAATTCTTCAGCTACGTTACTTAATTATTTGTATTAATTAATTTACAGTTCATCCCTCGTGCATAGATCTGACACTTGACATGGTGCCTCACATTCGAGCTTATTCCTGGCAATGTACGGATTGCAAAACGTGTGTACAATGTCATGATCCTGCGGATGAGGATAAGATGCTATTCTGTGACATGTGCGACCGGGGGTAATTAATTAATCTCGTTAAAAATATATTCCAGCATCCACTAGCAAATTGGTTGTTATTGTACCTTTGAAAATGTTCTTCTCGTACACAGCTACCATATTTACTGTGTGGGTCTGAGACGTGTACCGCAAGGAAGATGGCACTGTCAGGAATGTGCAGTCTGTGCAAGTTGTGGCTCGAGAGAAGCTGGTGGTGCGAATTCAGACAGAAACAGCGTAGCTTTGTGGCAGCACGAGTATAAGAAGGGCGAGAAAAACACTCGTGTTTACGTATCTACCTTCTGCGTACCTTGTTCGAAGTAAGTCGAATTAAAGGATAAAACAAAGAAAGTTATTAGGATATGTAAGATATATGCCAGAAGTCACAACCTGGAAGTTTTATAACCGAAGGGCTTCAGTTGCAACTGTTAACACGCCTCTTATACTCAACACATCTTATACTCACGTAATACCTCAATCTATAGCGGGGCTTTTGTTTTTGCTTTAAAACATTTCTTAGGCACAGAAATCAGAAACGTCATTGCGATACACCATGGTATTCCTTATGACATTACCCCAAGTACGCAAGGCTGTTCTGTGAGACTATTATTTTTTTCAAACATCTTTAACCTATAAATTTTCTCACTTCTAACGAAATTTCCTCGTCAATACGTCATTTCCATTGGCACACATTCAATAACAATCGTACGTTTCCTTGATCTTTCAGTTAGTCTTGTGGAACTAATTTTTCCTTATTCGAATGACCAATATTCATGACTATCCAGATCCGAGTATCGGTCTCTTTTGACAGCTGTCATCAGTTTGGTTCATTATACAATTAATTATCAGTATCCTAACTGGCAATTTAGATTAAACTATTAGCTGGATTGTCAAAGGTTATAACTACTACGTTAGGACGGTGTTACTCTTTTGTTTTTCACTAACCCCATAATCGTTTATTGCGTTAACAAGGCTATGGCGAAAGGGTCGTTATTGCCCACACTGCAGTCGATGTCACACTGCCCCACGGCTCGACCTGGAAGCGAACCTAGTGCATTGCAGCGCATGTGACAAATATCTGCACTTAGGTATTGACACAGACTTCATTACGCTCTGTCCTGTAGTTTTGATTTTTCTGTGCGTAGCAAATGATCCATGCATGCATCGTAGATTGTAGAAATAATCTTCTATTAATTAATCAATCAGTCAATCAATCTTCACAAACACCGTACAATCGAATACGTGGGATTAGCATTACTTGTTTCCTTCATTAGAATCGTAGTACTACTTTATTCAAATTATTCTGTCAAACTACAAATCGTCTGAGAAGAACGTACGAAATTTTACCTTGAAATATATTTTTCATATTTTTCATCCATTTTGTACGTTGCCTTGAGGAAATATTCAACTTCTACGTATCCGACGGTACTTTGTATTCTTGCACATTTTTTTCTTATTCCTTTTAGTAAATCACGTGTAACGTTTTCTGGGTACGGAAGGAAAATAATATTGTATCGTTAACGAGTGCAAGTTACTCTTATCGTTGTTTGTCCAGAGCGAGGAGACGCCGAACTTTTACGATTACTCTTGTGTTTAACAGGCTGCGTGGAGAACAAGGGATTGGGAATCGACAAGAAAAATTATCAGTGTGAATTTTGCGTAGCGACGCGACAGCAAGATGCAAAGTCAATGGCGTCCAAGACATTTAAAACGTAAATTCCAATTATCATTTAGCGGACAAGGAGAAGAAACTTAGGGCGTCCGTGCATCGAAGGCTGTTAGTATGTAAATCGTTGATATTTATGTAGATAATAATGCGAGGAGAATATTATTTTCCTTTATATATATATATATATGTATATCGTTATTCTACAAGTGGTAAATCCGCACGTATTTCGAATCATCCCTCGTCCGATACTTCAGGATATTTTTGAAGTGTCGGAAGAAGATTTAACGATCTTTGAACATTTTTCTCTTTTTATTCTCATTGACATCCGTCTTTACGATGACGCGGTAGATCAGCATTTCAAATATATCATTCTTCATCTCTACCGGCGGATTTCTTATTCTTAAGCCAATTGTCAGATTTTTCTTTTTTCTTTTTCATTAATCACGCTTTCGCCTGGCTCGCACATCTCTTTTCAATGTGCTAACTGAAAAATATTATTTACATGTGCCAGTCTAGTGGAAACGTATGTGAAAGAGAGAAGAAAAAAAATGGCGTCCTTCATTTTACCATTTTGTTCCGTACTCTCTTATAAATTACGTGATAGCAGAATAGACTCAATGGATTTGCGTCTCTTCTTTTTTTTTTTTTTCTTTTTTTTTTTATTAATATCATTATCATTATCCATAACGTTAGAATATAATTGTATAAATCTACCGAGGTAACAGGCGACAAGAGCAAAAAAAAAAAGGAGGAACGATCACAAAAATACAAACGAAGATGGGTGATTTCTTAAAAATATATACCATTTTATTTATTCTTCCTCTGCAATAATTCTTGGATCCAGTGAGTGTTATTATTATTTTTTTTTTTTCCTTTCTTTTGTCGCGAGCATACTTGGATGTGTTTTTGTATATTCTTGCCTTAGTATTTGTTTGTTTTTTTTTTTGTAATTTTTTTCTTTGTTTTTACATATTTATAATAGCATAGTTTTAACCGCTTCGTATGCTTCTTCGGCTCCCGCGCGTCTCTTCTTATGCTCGCCTTAAAATATCCTCTCCTAGATTACCTCTTCGCGATAGCAGTTATCATTTGGCTGGGCGAACCGAGTTATAATTTTATTAGACACCTATGCGAAACCACGTGCAATTATGGTGCATTCGTTAGAATGCAATGAGAAAACGCGAGATTCGCGGACAACGAGAATTCCTTTAAGCTGGAGGCTGTGACTCGTTGGTCCAGAACTCGATGTTCAGAGAAAAAGAACAAAAGAGTAAAGTCGTTGGTCGCCTAGTATGACGTGAAAATATCTGCGAGACTCTTAGGAAGTCTCGGGTCTTTTTTTCTTACAATTCATATTCTTAGGCGATTCGACGCGTTCGCGTAACCAAGACGAGCTTCAAATTCTAACAGCAAAATGCCCTTTACGTTTTATCCCATTTAATTACGATTTTTCATTTTCCATTCTCGATTAAAGAATTTTTGGGAGGTTTTTTGAAGCGCTGGATTAGAATAAGATGTTTGCTGCGCACTCCTCGGTTCTCTCTCTCTCTCTTTCTTTATTATTCTTAATTCTGTATACTTAATCTTTTTTTTTTTTTTTCCTTTTACTTCGTCCTTGAATCCTTTTAATTTCCATAATTTTTTCATTCCCTTGGGAAAAAAAGATCACGCTTCTTCTTCTTCTTCTTTTCTTTTATCTTTTGTATAACACTCCGCGCTTAACGTGGCACTTAGTAAATTAAAAAATATCTTGAGCAGAAACGAGGCATTAACAGTACAGTGTTATAAGATACAAGATTTGCACATTAACGGGTCGCGTTATCTAGAGCATTTACACTAACGGGTGGGTCAATTCAGAATTGAACGCGCCACCCGTTGACTAGCCGAAAATGTAAGATACCTAATTAGATCGCAAATCAATATCAAGTGTAAACGACCGAACGGGACGGACGGCCAACGCTGCTGAACTCCCGAGGAGTGATAACGATAAATTCAATCCGATGTGAAAGATAACGATCTTAATCTGATACAGTTTGATCATCAGTCGAAAGATAACAATCTTAATCTGATACAGTCTGATATCATTCGATCGAACTGATTGCACGTGACTCGTGAAGAAACAAAAGGATATCCTTACTAGTTATCTATCTGGACGAGGAAGTGTGTGCACGAGTTAAAAAAAAAAATTTCTAAAAATCGTAAGTCCTATTATCCTTGTAACTTTAGTCTGATTCCGATAAGCACTTCTCTTTATCAATCGAGACTATTGTATATTCTCTGATAATGTATTTTGAGTATTATTGGCCCTCCGTACCATCCAGTACACACGCGGCTTTTCTTTTTTTTTTTTTTCCATACGTAATTGACAACGTTAGAAATCTCTTTCCTGGACTTACTACTCGTGCCTGATGCCGCACACCGAGAGGAAGGTGCTGAAGTTGTGAAGATGCGTCGTGGGTACGATGGTCGTGACTAAATTTCGCGTTGAGAAGCCAGACAGGACGCCGTGGATGAAGTTAGGGCCTGGCGAGCTGCCAACTTTGTAAAAAATTCGTAAATTGCAAGTCGGATTCGTGTGTTGCGAGCCTTTGGTCAATTTGCAGAGTAGATACTCGAAGGCCTCTGTTAGCTCGGCTGACGTGAGCTCTTCGGAATTCAGGCTTGTCTCCATAGCGAGGTTTCCGGTTGAGTTTGAGGAACCTGAATAAAATTCGAAGACAACCCAGAATTCTGACACCGAGTACCAACGACGATTGGCAGATTTCTATAAATAATTCATTGAACCGATCGCTCACCAGTTGACAGGTAACAGACAATGGCGGACACGTTATTCTCGTAGTTCCATCTTCGTCTTATAGCGACTTTGAAATTTCCAACGCACCTCCCGGTCTCCTCGTCTGCGGGACAGCAAGTCAAAAAATAGAAAATATTCCGGAGCAACAGTTAGAATCAGCCAAAAATACTTGTACGATTGTCGGAGACTTCCTCGTCTACGTACATTCGAATCTATTGTTATCCCTGTGAGCCCAAACGCACCACTCGACCTGAGCTCCACGTGGCAAATTCGGCACCACCACGTAATCCACGATCGCATTGTTCGTCCGCTTCTCCCATTCCTTACGCGCTTCCGGTATGTAACTCGGATGAGTCAGGAAGCAGATACCTTGCACGATATCCCTGAGCTGCGTGTTCGAGTCCATCGCCTTGACGATTCGATTAATGTGCCTTAAGGTTAAACGACATTGCCTTTTAATATTTAAGTCCAAGATGGTCATACTACCAGGTACAAGAGGTATCTGTCCGGCCACAGCGATGATGTCTCCAACCTGTAAAAAGAATCTCAAAATCATTTGGTAACCGGAAATACGTCACATATATATATTTTTCAAAAATCTATCAGACTCACACGAACTGCCTGAGAGTAAGGACCGATATTCGCGGGTGCCCAGTGACTTATACTCTGCACGTGCATCGTGTGTCTCTTATGAACTTTCTTATCGGTCATATCACTCTTTTCCTTGTAGGCCAAAGCGTCGAGGATGACGTGCACGTTCAAAGGACATTCGATGCAGACGCGAACAGGAGGATTTACTTTGCCCAGCCTGGACACGTAAGCCTCGTTTATCGGCAAGTAGTTCGACATGTCTTTTATGTACAGCGTAACTCCTACGATATCCGTCATCTCGATTCTTTCCTTTCTGACTAGATCTGAGGACAGGAAACAAGGGACACTTTAGGTAAACCGATATCCCACTCGCTGAGTATCTCATATCCGGTACGCAATTTCATATCCATTCGTGAGAAGTATTGGATCCTTTCAAATTTTACCTACTGCTTAATTTTTCCAAGGCCTCGTCCATCGCTACTTTTGGATCGCTATCCTTTCCAACTATACCTCCGAACCAGTACCAGCCAGTTTCGTTTCTATTTGACGCTGGCACGTCGGGATAATCCTCCTCCTCGTACAATATTTCCATTGGACTTGGCGGATTGAATTGACCTAATTTACAATTTACAGGGAGCGACTGAGTAATTCGATCGCGCATTAAGAATTCGCCCAGCTGTACTAAAGTCATAATAAATTAAATATACCGGAATTCGATGTCTTTAAACTCTTATTGTCGCATTCGTGCTCCTCGTTCTCATCGTCCGACAAATTGCAGCCGTCCTGCAACTCCGGGCCTACGATTTCCGCGATGTAATCGTACGGTGCTTTTATCGAGACTGTCTGTAATCTTTCTTGCAGCGTTAATCTCGCTATTCCACTCTGCAACAAGCATTTCTTTTTATTCGACTACGAAATTCTTTTTCTAGATTATACAAACGTTACTCAACGTCAATCAATCTTGGCGCAATGAAACTCACGTTTTTATTTTGCAAGTGTATCTTCTTGAAGTTCAGATATCCCACTGGTGCTATCTCGTCGTTAGAATGTACAACACTCTCGTACTCGTCACTACAAGTGAAAAAAGAAAATATATATATATTTTTTTAATATCTCTTGGTCAACTTTATAATCTTTTACTTTATATATGCATATACATATATATATCTTTATGTATGTATAGTATACAAAGTTCATTGTAACTGTGCACCTTAAGTCAAACTTACATTACAATGCTTTTAATGAACAACGGGCAGTCTAAAGTAAAAGTTTCATACTCTCCGCCTTCTCCGCATACGTTCACGCCATATTTTTCTTTCTGTAGGTAAAACGAACGTCCTGCCGTTAGACGCTTAAATAGGCTCAGAATTGTTAGAGCCTTATATAGAAGAGTGGTGCGTTACGATAATCGCGACTGTATAGAGGGATTGAGCGAACGACTTGTTAATCCAAAAATAGCGTTAATAATTGTGCAATTTATTTTTTGGTTTTTTCTTTTTCTTTTTGTTTCTTAATTTTCTTTTCGTTTCTTCTAACGAGATTGAGCCAAGAGCGCATATCTCGAAACAACTGCGTAAAATTTTACTTATGCAGCAAGTTACTGCCACGAAACGATTGGAAGTCATCCAATTGAGATTGAGGATTACGTTTGTTGCTATTTGAATTTTCTGATTCGCGACTAAGTGTATCTGTCATTCGGACGTTTACTTACCATTTTGGCGAGGTGCGATTGCATTTCGGAAATTGACTTTCCCAAATGTCTAGGCTCTAAACCCAAGGCAGCGACTTTTATCAGGACGGCATTCACTGAACACTCGATCATCTCCTTCAAAAGTTCTTCCTGATCTCGTCGCCATAGATAGGACAATGATACGAGGCCCAATCGACTACACCTGGAAAAGATCTTTAACGATTAGAGTTCTGTCTTGTAATTTTTCTCTCGTTGAGAATGTCTTTTTTTATATTTTCTTTCCAAACAATTGTAATTACACATTTTCCACGCGAATTCGTTGATAGTCGCTGAGTATAGCACCTGAAGAAACTGCTTCTATATTTTCTCGATCCTAGAAATATTGATTGGCGTCAATACATTTTTACAATTAAATATACTCGAGCTGATTTACCTTGACTTTGGCTAATAATCTGTACAGGTCTTCTACTTCGTCACTTTCTGTAGGACAATAATGTTTTTCTTGCATTTTGGATCTACCAAACGTTGGCTCTCTATATAGCGGCAGGCCCATTGCCTCTCCCAGGTATTCCACACCCTGATGGCCAACAGTTTGAAACATGAATGAGTCCAGCTCATCTAGAAATATTAAATGACAGTGCCATCGTACGTATGTCTTCCGTATAAAGTAGTATTATGTCAATTTCTTGTCAATTTTACCCTTTCCGACAGGATACAAGTTAGCCAAGGCCACAAGGTTGTGACCAGCAGCTATACACTGCATCAAGTTGAAGCACGAGTCCTTGCCACCACTGACCAATCCTACAACCTTCATTCTAAGGATACTTTTGGATATTTTAGAGAATTATTCTGTATAGAACCCACAAGGTGGTTTATCCAAGCTTAACCCCACTGCTTTCACTTTCACAGGATCATCTATCGGAGCAAGAATGAAAGAGAAACACTGTTTCGTCAATTATAACATAGCATCTTTGGATTAGTTATACAGAGGATTATTGTTTGAAAGCTGGTACGAATCAGTCAAGCAAATAACGCAGATTAAGTCAAGATAATCCTATGACAATTCCATTCAGGGTGTGCTAGAACATAGATGACAGATGTCTGACAATAAGACTACTAAAATGATTATTCATCAGATTAGGAGAAATTAATAGAAAAGAATAAAAGGAAATAATTTTTTCTACTCTTATCTCTATTGAAAATGAAATCTAATGAAATAGTAATTGCACAATTACAAGACCATAATTGTATGACTGATAACTGACTCATAAAAATTCCATAGTAATCTAATGAACGCTATGAAAATATGAATGCAAGCGTTAAACGGAAAATATAATTTTTTTAATCTCATAAATTTGCATCAAATTACAATGAAAGTATGACTCATTTTACTATGATAAAATATAGAAAAATAGTAATAAATCCGTTAATACGTAGGGATAAATGGAAAAAAATACACAAGCTGATTCGGGTAAACAAATACGTCTACGAATAAAATGTAATATTAGACCAGGACGAATAAAATGGATCAATCTGCCAGGAAGAGAATGAAAAATACCGGAACTTAAAAAATCACTCTTAAACAATATCGAATAAGTGTAACAGCCACTTCTTCCGGAGTAAAAAAATTTTGACTTTTAACGGGAACTATCGTAAAAAAAAATTCTATAATCGGGAAAAAAAAATACCTGTAGCAGGGAGGTTTGTTGGTTACTACCGAAGAAAAGAATGTGCGAAATCTACGAATTGTCGCGACGGAGCGGTTAGATATTATATTAAAATGATCGCTTCTGATTCTCCACGCACTAAAATTAATACCAAAATGTCAATGAATGCAATATTTACATTAAAATTGACGAGGAAAGCCTCTGCCACGACTAAGTTCAACAGCGACTGTGACCACTCGACTCTAGCTCCTCTCGGTGGTCGAGTACGGAAATACGATAATTGAGGTTATCTTAAATTTTTAAGAAAAAGATCAATTTAAACGACTTAAGTACGCCGTGCATTAAGATTTAATTATATTTCATCCAACGAAATCAAGAGCTTTGCATTTTCGGAAACTATAAGGACAATATCGATCGATGAAAATTTGGCATCGACTGACTCTCAGGTAATTCTCGTGCGACCGTAGCTCTGACGTCATCCACGTACCTGGTGTGCGAGTAATATGTCTATATCTTTTCTAATACCATTTTTCCAAAATATATATTCCCCAGATGTATTTACGTTTAGATTCTGCAAGTTATCGTTACAATAAAATATCCACTGTGCACGAATGATACTTCTAAAGGCCACAAAAGTGAATTGTCATTTTATCCTTCCAAAGTGGCTACGAGCGACACCTTTTTGAAATGACTTTCAGTGTTGGCATCTTTTTAAAAACTCGATAAAAAGTCGAAATCGCTGAATCTAGGAGAAGCCTCCTTTAATCAAAGTTTTATTCTCCCACCATAAAGTTATGTTTTAGAAATCAATAAAAAATTTATACATAATGCGCACAGGGATGAAAGAAATATGTATAACTGTACAATCTGTTAAACACTGTATATACGTAGCAGGTATAGCCTAGCCTCTGTACCTATTGCTAGAGTATTGTGTTTCCTATTATTAGATAAATAATTAATTTATCGATTAATTTTTTTATTAAAAAATAATATAGTTGTCAAGTTTCCCGTCTATATTATTGACCGTTTAGTTTTATGTTTCATGTCCAGTTTCTACGGGGTGTTAATGTAATACGTATCGTGCACTAAATTCTGAAAATATTTTTATCAATGGGACCCTGTAAATTTGAAGCTTATCAAGGGGCCCTACCGAATCGTATCTGCGCCCCTGGGACGGTCGAATTATAATTTTTTAAAAGGGCAATAACGCGTGGAATTGATAAGAAATATAAAAAATGTACGAGCAATCGTAAGGAAATATAAGTAAAAATTGTATTATGAATCTTAGGAGACTGTTAATTCTGATGAATGGAGGAAAGTGGAAATGAGGATTTTTATTTAATCAATCGTTGACCAATCACAATCAGTGTCCGCGGTAGCCATCTTTACTTTCGCTACGGTCGCACGAAGCGCATCACAGAAAGTCTTCGGAAGCACCTCGTATGCTGATCGAGCTGCGGCTTGGATCGCGAGTTTCAAACGTGTTCAAGTCGCGTAGATCCTTATTGTAGGATTTTTATATATAAAAAGGAGTGAAGTACAACGTGGAAGATGGTTCTGGCGGAGAGAAATGCAGAAAATGTGAGAAATGGACGAAGATCGAGAGGCCCCAGCCCCAATGGACAGACGGAGTCCTCCAGCGAGGAAGACGGAGGTACGGGTTTATGTGTAATCATTCACTGGGACTTCCCCAATGCTCAAAATTCTTTAGATTCCTTTATTTTGTACGATTATGTTGTTCTTGACTACCGGAGAACCGTTGGGAATGCTCTATCGGGTCGTATTGATTGACCGTAAAAATACGAAAGGATCTTCAAACAGCGCGCCCCTGTTTTCCTCCCTTCGGGTTTCACTATTCTCAACAATTCATTCACCTGCTATATCTTTCAAAACGAAATTTACTGTTTTTCTTATATTTGTTGGAGTGCATTGATTGTTGTCAGAATTTTGACGTTGTGACTTGATATTTCCTTCATGTTCCACTATATATTTCTACCCAGGCATGTATTTTTGGCATATTTTTTAGTATTATTTTTAAAACCAAGAACTTACTTTTTCAATATATCATTTATGAGATAGTTATTATAGAACATTCAAACAATATTTATTTTCTGAAGCATCAACAAATGTACTTCAGCGAGTTTGAACATTCAGGTAGAAGTTTGTAATTTTCATTTTTAAAGACATTTATCATCGATACTGAAGTTATAATGCAGTATGATTAAAGTTCCAGCTGAAAAAATTCGTGTTGGTCGTGATTATCAAGTCATTGTTCCAGAATTTGTTCCAGTTAATGGTAAGTAGTGTGTCTTACGAATCTTCATTTCATATGCTACTCGTATTAAGTGAAAACTCATGTTAATATTTTTGTTTTACTTGTAGAACGGCGCTTGGATCAATGTCCTGACCGGGCTTTACTCGTCTGGTCTCCAACAACAGATATCCCCGATCAAAAATGTAAATATCTATCTTCTTTAATTTTGAAATTAGCTAACTTATATTTACCATTCAATGATTCTTTCAGTGGATGAGTATATTATATTAGCAAAAGAAAAATATGGTTACAATGGCGAACAGGCATTGGGGATGCTTTTCTGGCACAAACACAATTTGGAACGTGCTGTTTTGGACCTGGCAAATTTCACACCATTTCCTGACGAATGGACGGTCGAAGATAAAGTTTTATTCGAACAAGCCTTTCAGTTTCATGGAAAAAGTTTTCATCGGATTCGTCAAATGGTAGATCCAGTTTTCACCTTACCTTTTATATACCAAAACCATGCACTATCCATAAATGATTCTGATCTTGCTGTTTCCAGCTTCCGGACAAATCCATAGCTAGCTTAGTTAAATATTACTACAGTTGGAAAAAAACACGAACCAGAACGTCATTAATGGACAGACAAGCACGAAAATTAACAAGCGGCGGTAAGGAAGGAGAGAACGGAAGTGAAAATGGAAGTGAATTAGGTTCCAACACTGATAGCGAGTCCGAGGAAAAAGTAAGATGCCTGTCCATTTATTCTTTTCTAAACTTGACTAACTAATGTCATTGCATGCCTAAGATATATGCCTAACATCTATTTTTTTCTCGTATAACAAATACGACAAAAGCACAACCGTTAAACATTTTCGTTTCATTCATTCAGTCACGTTTATTTAAACTTTTGAACCTTTCATTTTTATCAATCTCCTCTCTCGGTCAGAGTATATCAGCCTAGATATAATAAAATGCAGAGAAAGTAAATAGAGAAAATAAAAAAAGTACGTTCCATCACGAACACCTCATTGCTTTCTTTGTATATCAACCAGTTCTAAGATTACTCGAAGGTGAAAAGACTAAAAGAGCCAGAACTAAATATGAAAAATTAAAATGTAACACCGAATGCCAATAATAGGTCCTTCGAATAATTTTTCTACAAATAATCTAGGCTGATTGTGAACATAAAAATTACTCTTGTCTCACATTAATATCAATTACAACAAAATCTTGCTTCGAGTCTCTTCCAAGAATGAACAAAAATGTATCCACACGGGAAACGTACTGTGAATGACAAAAAACAAAATTAGATTCCGCCATATGTACGACGAAGAGAAGAATCTAAAAGAAGATAGTGAAAACTAACGCGAGGAATTACGACTCTTATGAAAGAGATTGAAAATTTACAAAAGCATGTTCAGTGACAAAGAAGTAAGCTTCTACCGAAATACAACGTGTCTCCGTATATCCAGACGGAATCCTTGAGTATCTGTGTATCAGCATAAATGGTCGCACGTATCTGGCAAAAGTGTATCGTCCCACAAGGATCGAGATACGTGCTCGACGACGCGTATAAAATAACAATCTGAACGTTAGGTTGTCCTCGTGTATATGAACGTAAATGTGGAACGTTCCAGAAATGGACGATCCACCGCGGAATACGCCGTGGAAAGAACCAAGCAGTGCCAGGAAGCCAAGGCGCAGACGCTAAGGCCTCGTCCGACTCGGAAAACGTCCCTCAGGTTCAGGTACTCCACCTAAACCTTACCCCACTTTCATAGTCTAGCCTGCTTACCACGTTTTTGCTATGATTTTCTCAACTTCACACTGTGCCCAAACACTTGCATTCATGTTATTTAAATTACTTGAAATTTTTTTTCTCTCTCTTCACAAAGATTAACAAAGTAGGAAAATACATCTTTAGCTCGGTTTACCATAAGACTTGGAGTAAACTTACCTACCAATGTTACAAAACTTGCAATTATCTACATAGAGTAACTTGACAGTCTCTCTCAGGAAAGCGTTAATTGTCTTGCGAGAATCTTTGCAGTCCTTATTTTTTTAAAATATTTTTTTCTTTAATTTTCATTCTTTATTATTAATTGATCAAGAAGGCCCTTTAGGCTCTTACGTTCTTTATTTCCACCTGAAAAGCACTGCTAGCACCCGAAGTACTATTAGAAGATGCAAAAAAAAGCATTTGCAAATTCTATATGTCTCTTCGTAGCAGAATCACTGCATAATTTAGTCCTGCTTGCCAAATTGGCCTTGCAATTCTCTTGTACATAAATTATTTGTAAGACAAGCCAAGAGCACGGAAAAGTCTGATAAATCTAAAGATTGGGCGTAAAGAATTCTCGTACGAAAATGACAGATTTCTCATTTTTCTTTATCCGGAGCAGTGTGGCTCCAATTGCAATAAAAGTATTGTTCTACGTTTTCTTTGTTTTACATAGAAAAGGGCGGGTGGGGAGCTTGTTAAAAAAAAATTTGTTCTAAAAGGGTATTATGTGTTGTAGGGTTCATGTAGCAACTGCGGCGTTGCTTGTCATAGTGTCCGTGCGACGCCCAAGGGACACGCGTGTCATAGCTGCTATCTGCACTGGAGGTCAGTGAATCCAAATAAAAGTTAATATTTCAAGAGGACGATTAACAGAGACAGAGAAATAATTTAAAAAAGAAAAAAAAAATCCAACGTCACTTCCACCACTTGAAAATTAAATACTGGGCGTTAAGCACTTTTAAAATTTTCCATTGAATCCTTATAAGAGCTGACTTGCCTTAAGCGGTTTCTGTTGAATTATAATTCTTTAATCTTCACGTTAATCTCTCTATTAATCCATATGGCAGTTCTCAACGAACGTCCTTCCAATTTCTCTCAAGTCTCATAGTTCATATTCAAGAGAAACCGCCATTCCGCTCAGATACGCACAATCTGTATTTCGAATGACAGCCAGGTGTTATTTAATTCTTTAATTGACAGTTTGTCAAAGTAATTGGGTTAATATGTTTTTCATTTGAGAGCATCTATGATCGACTCATTGGTCGCAGTGGGAACGATAAACGTCATCAGTAGAGGATATATATCTTGATGGTTTAGGCGCACGGGTGTCGCGAGGCCACTGAGTTCCATGCCGGGTCGTTCGAACAAAAGAAAACCTCCCCGTGGACTGGTTGTAAATCACGATGACTTGGCGGCATTGGCTGGCCAGCCGAACCAAGCGAGCAACAGCCTACAAGCTATTGACACCGAAATCGTTAGCCTCAAGCGACAAGTACGTTTATCACTTAAATGGGAAAGTCCCACCGGAAATACCATCAGAGAAATCGTGTGGATACATTTTTCATAAACTTCGTATACTCTCATTTACTTCCTCGGACACTTTGTTCCCTCATTTTTATTCCTACCCGATACAACCGGATGAACGCCTAATCGCCACCTACTTCCGCTTTGGTCAAACGTTAAAACACATATTTCTATTAGTTTGTCTCTAAAGAGTTTTTCATTTTGCTTCTTCTTTCTCTTCTTTGGTTTTTCATTTGTATTTGGTTGTGTCGTTGTTGAAAGTTTCGAGTAGTGTCGTGTTTTTTTTTTTTTTTTTGAAATAGATTTTGAGTCTTATTTATCTTCTTCTTTTTTTTTTCACTCTAGATCCAATCGAACAAACAGCAAGTGAGCGCGCTGAAACGTAAAACTGTCGATGGGATCGATGATCTACGACCACCTGAGGTATCCAGTCGTATTAATGCACGATGGACCAACGACGAGTTACTATTGGCTGTGCAGGGTGTAAGAAAATATGGTAAAGACTTCTCAGCAATTGCCGACGTTATTGGTACAAAGACAGAGGCTCACCTACGATCGTTCTTTGTAAATTATCGGCGAAGATATAATTTGGATGCTGTGCTCAAAGAGTACGAAGCTGAGAATGGACCTATTCTAATTGACGACGAGAAGGAGGAAAAGGTACATTATTATTATTTTTTTAATTTCTTACTGCTTCCTTGTCCCTCGAGCAAATAGCTTGACTGGTCCATTTGCCGTTTTCAGATGGAAGTCGATCAGACATCGAGCAACGAGACAGCGGAAACGTCACAGAAAGCGAAAGCTTCCGTTGGCCCCGGTCAGACGGCTAAATAACAAACAAACAGCTTAATCAGTACCAGTAAACGGGAAAAAATTAACTTAAAACTATGAATAATGAAATTATTAGGCGAGAGGGAAGCGTTCGTGTCCGGAAATAAATAGCGAGGATCGTCGGACGTCGACGCCGTCGCGAGGAGGTTTGTAAAAATGTTCGAATTTAATAATCGTGATTCTTGGACAGTAGCGCTGCCGGAGAACGGATGAAAGTGTACGCTGAAAGTTTTTTTTTGTTTTTTTTTTTTTTTTATCAAAATGGTGTTGATTCTCTTTAATTATAAATATCGATGACGATCACTAGATAGCCGAGTTATGATATTTAAATAGGACGCTCAGGGATTCCTCATTGTTCTTCTAGAAGCTTCTAGCCGCGCACACCTTGTCCTGACGTAATTAAGATAAATAAATTGTGCCCAAAATCGGAAAGAGTCGGTGATTATTTAAAAAAATTACAGATAATAAAAAGTCAAATACGAATCGCCAGTATTTTCAGGTATCTCAAAGAATTAGGGCGATAAATAAGTCGCCAACTTTTGAGGACAATTAACTGTTTCGCACGGCTGGTCCGATCTTCGTCACTCGCAAATTCGCGCGCGGTTCTCCAGTGGATCCACCTTAAATTCAATTTTACTAAAGAGACAACTTCAAGCGTCCAATTTTAAGATTCCCTAAAGATCTCAATCGATGCGCAGTTCCGGCGCGGTAACGTAAAACTGATTTCGCGGACAGAAAATATTTGTGAGTTTAAAAAATTGAGGCTAACGAGGAGAGAACAAAAAAAAAGTAGAAGCACATATCGCGACTGCACCAAAGAGACACGCGAACAATTTATTATAAACAATTTGATTATTGACTAATGACAATGAGCCCCACTGGATATCAGTGTCAACTAGTGTATATTCTTGACCAGGGCAGTAAACAGGATTCAGGGGCCCTGCGAATCTTAAAAAGAAAATCGTTCACGCTTTTTTTGCTTCAAAAAATTTTTTTTTTCTCATCCTTATATCTATAAGTGACACTTCGCACGCTACTCCGACCCACTTCACAGAATTCTGTTAAATTAAAAGAATAAAATCATTTATAATATATATTTATATATATATATATATTATAAATGTAATAGGGCTAAAAATGATTATATAATTAAGTACCGCGTACCTAGCCGACACAACTTAATTAACCCGTTAATGGGAATAAAGCAGTAATATATGTATATAGAAATAATTGATCAAACGAAATATCTCCAATTTCGCGTGAAAGAGCCAGCGAATAATCATGTAGCGACCCGCGCGATTGGTTTGAATGAAGGGAAAGAAAAAAAAAAAAAAAGAAAAAAGGCGAACATCCATTGCTACAATTCGATTGATTTTACATGATTTATACAAAAAAACTTTTAAATAATTTCCACATCGATCTCGGCTGCTCGTGTCACGAGCTAATATTATTTTTCTAATTTATTTGAAACTTACGATTTCTTGTCTTGTGCTACTTTATACTCGATTCGTATATCGCTGGTTGTACGTTCGTTTAAATATGTAAATAAAATTTTTTATACATTTGAAATCCCCCCCCCCCCCCCCCCCTAGTCCTTGCGCCATTTTGTCTCCCCGGTAAATTTACCGACGAATCATTCAGCACAATCGCTAATAGAAGCACGAATATTCGCGAACCGCAATTCGCACTTTATAGAGTCAGGATTTAATGTATTTCTATGTTGTATTTAATTATCTTTATTGCGATTTTACAATACGATTATATATCCATATGCACAGCTCTGAGCTTTCTTTCTCTTTAATATTTGATCACGGAGTCACGACGCTCGCACGAGTCGTGACAATTGTTTTGCCTGGCAGGTAATAATCTTGCTGCTCCTTTTTATATATTAAAAAAAAAAAAAAACAGATAAAGAGCACCGAAAGGCCCGAATTCGAGGATTAATATATAAATATAAATATATATATATATATTTAAAAGAATGAAAGGGCAAAAATGTATAAAAACTTTCAGCCTATACTCGTTCGTTGCAATGTCAAGAATAATAACGCGAGAGAGAGAATATGGAATCGAACGATTGGAGAAATAAAGGGAATCGATAAAAAAAAAAAAAAAGGCCGTGGAAATCGGGAAAGCGATCGAAAAGTTAATAGACGAAACTGGGCGGTTAAAATTTATTGACTAATATACAATTACATAGGGAATATTAATACTAGTAATTAAAAAAAAAGAAAAGAAAAAATGAATACGCTAGAGTATCGATTTTCTCTTAGAGCAGCATTGCATTCAGGGAGTCAAGATGTCGCAATTATACGTTTGTCACTTATTCCTCCTTGGAGTCGATGATTTTTTTTTTTTTTTTTTTCGAATAATTTCTAAGGTTCGCGAGTGAATCGCGCTCTGCTCTGACGTAGGAGAATTCTTGTAAATAAATAAAAAAAAAAACAAAGTTACGAACTGCTAATTACGGGAGACAAAGACACAATTGTACAAAATGCTTGTACATCTTTAGTCGAGGGATTTTTTGAGAATTGAGGGGAGGATCGTGTCTGTCCCTTATTTAAGTGTATGTATTGATAAATTGAAAAATTATACACATTATCTGTTTTCGAGTAATTAATTATTTTTGCTCAAATTCTGCATAATAATAGTAATAGTGATAACGGGAAGATCCTCTTCTAAGGGACGGGAATCCGTGCAGATCGCATCTCCGATAACAAAGATACTCGTGACGGAAGATAAAAGTTTTGGGGCTCCTTTTGTTTATATATTTTTTTTGTTGTCCCCGATCGGAGAAATCGGCAATGTTTCTTTTTTTCTTTTAATTATAAAATTTTTGCGACATAACGTTAGCTTAGAAAAAGGAAATTGTTCTATTAAGGAAAAACGTCTCTTTAGTATGTTTAATTAGCGTAAATCCTGTATTACCTAGATCATAATTTGCCCACCATTTGTTTCCTTCTTATTCGGAGATTTAAGCTGAATGTGCAAATTACGTCATTGTATAAAAAAAAAAAGCATTTTATTTATAATAAATCATAAGGAAAAATCTTAATCGACCATTTCTTATCGGGTTTTACTGTGTTGTTATCCTAGTCAGGAGATTTTTCTTCGCCATTAGGTAATCCATGTACTTTGTGTTCAATGCGTTTTGTAAGTCTGTTAAATCTAATCCTGCTTCTTTCTGTAATTCGTACTGGGAAATCAATATTTTTGTAAAATCTATCGATTTTGAATCTTTGTCTGTCGTATACCTGATACAATGGAAAAGTGTATTGAGCAGTTTTGTTTCTTCTCTCTGAGATGCGTCATTCTCGTGATCGAATGGACTTTCCAGATGCGAAATTGTTTCAGAACATTTAACGGTGTCCGTACAAATTTGGATAAAATTCAAAATTTCGCTTTTTGAAAAATTTGCAAAATTTACTCTGTTCGATATTATTTCTGTTAGTATCTCGTGATACAAAACTTCGGCAATGCGATGGGAACGTTTTTCGGGGGAAAAATTGTCGTTGAGAATTTCTAAATTGCTTACAGTCGCTGCTTTTATCTCAGAAACTTCGTCTTTCAGTAACAGCAAGCAGGACGCTAGAATTTTCAATTTATCGAGATTTTTTAAGGTTACAAAATCACGCATCAAAAACTCAATATACTCTGTTGCCAATTTTCGAATTTTTTCATCAGCGTCGGAAGAAGCATTAAAGAGGAACGATATTATTTCATTCATCGCGTCGTCTTCTCTATTGAAAATTATTGTCAGGACACGACGCAGTTGTTCCAACTTTGAATTTTTATCTTTGCCTTTCAGTTTTAAAATAAGCAATCCTATTTTTTCATTTTCCTTTAACTTTTTTATTTCCGTGCTGGACAGCTGCCTCAAAGATTGAATGAAAAAATTAATCATTGCGTCGGAAAGTCCAGTTCCAGACGTTTCAGTCGCCTTTAACATGTGATCGAGTATCGTTTCTAAGACGGGATTATGAAATTTTAAGTGATTCAAAAAACTAAAGCTCTGATCGAGACAATGTGAATGGAGAATTCTGTTGATTATTTCTACTTTAATATCACCGGTGCGGTTGACGTAATTCGTGTAATACTGCATTGTCAGTTGAACGAACGCAAAGAAACCAGGTCTTGTCCTTTCTGCTGATAGAATAGACACTTTATTATCTTTAGTGTCATCAAACAGTATAAGATCGTTTAAAGACAATTCCGAAACATCTGACAATTCCAAAAACATCTTTTCTACAACGTAACAAGGCCGCGCAGCAGATTTGCCGTTGTTCAGACTCTTCCAAAAGTTCAATACTTCCATAACCCTGAAAAACTTATCACCACTTCCTTGGGAAAGTTGTTGCTTTTCAATTTTTGGTAATTGATAATACGGATTAGCGTTCTCCATCTCGTTGGCAATTTTCTCTTTGAGATAACGCATGGCGCATAAATGTCCATGGATTAAATTAATACCTTTGACTTTGAGGACATCTTTCTTGAGACTAATTAATTCTTGGGTTATTTGTGGAAAAGCTGTCAGAGCTGCGTAAGCCTTCGATGCTAGAATTCTAACATGTCCTACAGGGTTGGCAAAAAGTACACGAACGCTGTACTTTGCTTGGCTCAAATAATCTTTCGATGAATAATCTATGAAGTTGCAGCCACCGGTGGACATTTTTGACAAAACAGTAAGGATATGTACCAAACTGGAATGACTGTCTGAGGTTACTTGTAATTTATGAATAGTTGGAAAACTTTGAAGATGCTTAAGAATGTGTATGGCTAGCGAAGGATAGTGAGTTACAAAATGATTGACAGAATAGCCATTTCCAAAGTCCAGTTGTTTTCCTCCTACGCACTGGCCTACAATTCTTGGTACTATGACTCCGAATAACTGAAGACTCGCATTTCTGAAAATAGCAATTGGATGTTTATGGATTTTAATGAAGTCCATAAGATATCTTTGTGTTATCAGGTTCCTTGCTCACCGTATAGTCCATGTTTGAGATTCCAGGTACGTAAAACAAATTAATGAAATTTCCTCCAAGTATGGAACCAACTGTGCGTGCAATTCCTTGTCGCCAACTAAACTGCACAAGAAATGTAAATTTCTAGCACAAGGTGAATCATGTAAACCTTCTGCATCATCCGTTGTAGAAATTTCTGGTGAATTCTTTAAAGAATCTAATAACAGTCTAATTGCAAAGTGTAGAAGAGGCCTGTCCTTTCTGTTATCGCTGGCGACAATTTTGTGAAACATTATGGACAGACCAGCACCTCGTCTTGTTAAATTTGGATTATTCTTATTGCCATTTTTTATTAGATTTCCTAAATAAGTCTCTGGTATCTTATTGTATTTGTCTTCTTTGCATAGAATTCTGAAAAAAAAAATTCAATACAATTTACACAGAGTCTAAATATAAAAAATAGTTTACTATCCTTAATTTAATACCTGACCAACTGAGCAATGGCTAAACCAGCTCCTTCTATTGCGCCTTTATGACGACATCTCATTAATACAGACGCTACGACATTTACAGAACGTTGAACAGTATCTTCTGAATATAACAGTACGCCGATCTCACTGGCCAATTCACAGGAAACCTGAAAGTCAGCAAGATAGATAATAAATCTGTAAAATAAATCAGATGCGTGTCAAAGTACCTTTAAGCTCATCCAAATGCAGCTAACTACGAGTTGATGAGCAGGTGATAAAGCTATTTCATCAAAAGTATCAGCAACGTCACTAGTTTTGACAGTCTCATCAATAGCCAATCCCATTTCAGCGAAGGAGGATGAATATTCTGCACAGAGCAAGAAAAGACAATCATTTGCTTCACTCTTTGAATAGCTATTGTATTTCATGTAAATGCAATCCTACCAGAGTCTTTTGATTTTGATGAGAGTACGGAAAGAAAAAAGTTGACAGCCTCTTCCAATAGACAAAGTAATTTTTCTGCTAGTTGCTCAGTAATCAAAAGAGTTTCTGGTCTTCCGCGAAATCCAATTGACAGAATTGCTGTTAGAACACCATAAAAAGGAGAACCCTGTACCACAGCTTTCAAAATATCTCGTCTTATCTTGGCCAGTTGATCTTCTGCAGTTTTTAGCAGGTAATCAACGTAATTAGTATGCGAATTCAATATATCGTTCGTCCTTTCATTTAACATCTTTGTACTGTTGTTAGTTTCAAGAGGCAACCAATTTGTCAATACTTTAAATAGTACAGCACCGCTTTCTATTTCGTAAAATTTCGATGAGTTACATTTACTAATCGCTGTGTCCAATAGAATCTGTAATGCATGCAAAGATTAGATTAATCGAGCAACGTATAATTGTCACAAATGAAATTATACCTACTTCCTTCTCGATATACGTTAGGGAATCTTTGTCAAAATGTTCCAGAAGAATAGTAGCAGAAAGATCTCGAATATCATTTGCTGGATCCAAAAGCAGATTTAATAAAAGAACTAGACTCTGTTTATCAGTCAATTTCCATTTTCCATCTATTTTTAATTGGTCTCCCAGGACTAGACCATATTTTAATGATTCCTTGTGGCGTGGATCATTGATAAACCCATAATTGGCGCAACTTCTATTGATATAAAAGAGTATCGTCTTGTAAAGATTCAAGCCGAGAATCTTTCTCTGATAACAGGAGCCAATTTCAAAACAATCCAGAAGAAACTCGTGAATCCATTGTAAGACGTCGTAGATTTGTTGACGAGAACTCTCCAGAGTTCCATGAAGTTTTATTAGGTTTATGATAAAAGTTCTGTAATGGTTTACAATTCCTTCTCGCAAGAATGTCGTGTTGGCATTTGCATTCATGAACAAGAAATGCTTCGCTGCAAGAAATGGATCTTTGCTTCTGTCAGTGTACGATGCAATGGAAATTTTTTGACAGTGGATAGCGAAGGCATTTAATCTGACAATTTCTTCTTCGTGATCCAGGTAGTTATTACTGATGAAATTATTTGACAGAACAATTCCAAGCTTACTAGCAATTCTTTCCAAATTGGAAATATAAATCAGTCCGTTAGATTCGTTAATGGATTCCCAGAGGTATGATAGAACCTTTCGAAATTTTTCAATCGTTGGCTCCAACCAATGCTTACAGAGAGATTGCAATGCATTATGATTTTTCCTGCAAAAGAATCTTGCTATTCAATATATCCAATTTATCCGAATAAAATTGTTCTTGATCAACTCACTTTGATCCTGACTCCCATTGATGGACGATGATCCTAACAGGTTCACCAAAAACATTTATCCATTGATCTTCGTCGAGTTTATTCAAGATGACATTGTAAACTCTAGTGCCTGCACTACGCAAATAACTCTTGGTCAGACTAGTAAAGAGGCACAGTGTAAAATCCTTTGTGGTGATGTAAGAAATGTCGGTGGTTACATAACAAATTTCAGCAAGAATCGCATATTTCGTTTCGTTTTGCCATGACAAGTTATGCACACAGGATTCGAAGGCTGTTTTGAGAAAATCCTTCTTGTACCTCATATCCATTATTTTAAGATACATATTGAACACCACAGTTGCATTTCGTTTGCTGATCTCTTTAATAGAATTATCCCAATTAGAAAATATCACAGCTTCCAATTTCTTCTCAGGTCTTGTATCGCTGTCAATCCAAAAGTCTGTATCCATTGTCCTGCGCAACCAATTTTGCAAGACTTTATAAGCAAAGTAGGAGTATCTTGTATAACGAATACAATTATCATAGATAATATCAAAGCAGAGTAAGAAAGCTTCATCGGTATAAATATTCTTCTTGTTAACTTGCAAGAATCCATAGATTATTAATAATTTAAACAATTCAGTGTTGCGCAATTCATATTCACTGTCGAAGAAATGGAATTGATCAGTTTCCAAACGTAGGAAAAACTTTAGAAACTCTAGAAGTTCTTTCATTGTACAAGTCATCACGAGGAGCGACATAAATGCATGAGTCGTCAGTAAAATTTGTTCCTTTCCTATTTCCTCGTTTTCCGTCAAAATTCTCAGTAGCTTGGCTAAGACACCCTTCCATTTTACGTGATCTTTGCTCTCCGTACAGTTGTTAAATGAAAGAGCGACTCCTATTAGTTTCTGGAAAAAATATCTCACGATAATAAATCATCAAGATCATCTTTCAGCGGATCTAGAAATACTGACTCTGAGAAGTTGAAGATCATCGTTGCTCCCAATGGTTTTTAAATGATGTAAAAACTGATCAGGCTCCATTTCAATTATTTAATTCGACATTCAAAACGTATCCTTTTATTCTCCAGGAGATCAATCTGAAGTGCACAGAATCCCATTGGCTTTTTAATTGGAAGAATCGCGCCTCGTCATGCGAAACGCAAGAACTGGTCTTTTTTGATTAGGCAATTTAATTGGCACGTCGCTATTATTTGGATACAGATTATTGCCCTCTGAACTACAATTTCTGAAAGAAATCGTAAATTTTTGTTCCATTCATTCTTACATTACAACCTGATAATTAAATCTTGATCTCACTTGTTAGGAACGTTAGAATCAAATTCAGACGATCGCGAGACGATCGCGTGTAGCGTTTTAATAAAAGATAATAATGATAAGAGCACTAATTATTTTTAGTCTAAAAAGCAGATAATCGATCAGCCACACACGATTCGTATTGACGATCGTTCAAACTTGTTACAAAATAAGATGAAAGAAAAACGAAAAGAAAAGAAAAAGAAACTCACTCGGTTTCTACGAAGCGTATAACTTTTTATTAACATCACTAAATTAAAGAATGTCAATTTACAGCAATCGCAAAAACTTTTATTAGTCAATTACTGCTACTGTGCTTTGGTCTTCGTATTTTCTGGAACGTACCCATTCTTCTCGATTTGCTCCTTGAATTTCAGGTACTCCCGCTTCCGGTCAAAGTGCTTCACCTGTAAGATAGAACGAGGAATTCTCTATTTAAAATAGTTAATATCAATTTTCAGTAATCTGCATTTAATTATTTTCCCGAGAAACTTTTACGTCCTCCCACTTACCCATTGCGATGGGCAGTACGCTTCGTATTCCTTCCTAAGTTTTTCACATTCAGATTCAGATTTTCCCTTATCGAGACACGACCAATATTCGTCCCGATGATTCCAACATATTTGACGTTCGTTTTTATTTAAGAAGGACATTCTGTAATTAAAACATTAAATTAATTAGATGAAGCACGTGAGATGAAGTTGTAACGAAAACAATTTTTGTTCCATAATTAATGCACGTAGCGAGTGGATATATAAGTAACGTTACAAACTTAAAAATCTTTTAATAGTTTATATGAAAATCTGATTTCAACTAGAATATCATTCATGCTCTTAAAAACTCCCAGAATCTAAATTTCAGGCATATTTTCAGTCACTTACCTAGCCGTACGAACAAATACTACTGCCAATTAAATTGGTAATGAAAACTGCATTAACTAAATCACACACTGTTTTTCATAACAGAACAAAATTCGTACGAAACTTCATCGACTGTATTTTATCTTTGATTAAGTAATAGAGATAATTATATAAAATTAAATAGGCACGTCGAATCACAAGTTACATATTTTTAACGAGTACTATTTGTGTAATTGTACTGGATCTATGGGAATCTGGTATATTTGGATAGGATTTTGCTCTGTACGAATTTCCTGAATCTGCAGATTGAAGATCGTAAGAACACTAAGCTAGAAATTGTTTCACTTTTGAATGAAGAATTTTCGAAACTCTGCGACAGAGTCAAGAATTAAATGGCCAATCAGCTTTCATTATATTAAAATTTTGACCAATCGAAATTTACTTGGACACGCGTGCGACCTCGAGAACTAAGAATAGCTGCCGAATTTGCAATCTGTCAACTAAAAAATGTTGAATGGATGACCGAAGTGTCTCTCCCTTGCCTCCTACTATTTATTTCAGGACAACTTGAAGCCTCGTTTCACGTGGTTGAACATGACAATATTATTTCTGATAACAAAACGTTAATTTCAAAGAAATTTAACGCGTGTTGCGCCTTGCAAATATAAAAATTAAAGCATCCTCTGAAATTTCATTCTTGAAATGTAGCCAAAATGAAAATCTTAACAGAGATATTCTTGGACACTTCTCCAGGGGCTAGAGTCATGTGTTTGGTATACTTATGCAATCCGAAGTATTATAAATATTCCTAATAAAAAAATAAAATAAAATAAATGACTTTCAAAATATATGGAATACGATTGCCATATCCATACCTACATAATTATCTCTGGACTTCCTGAATAACAAAGGACCGTTATCCTATCGGATATACATAGAAGATGGACATATGTAATTCGCAACAGTGTACGAAGGGAAAAATAACATTAGTGGCTGCTTGAAAAACGTCTCATGGGTCTTGGCCAATGTTTCAAATTAGCTAGAGGACCATCCAGACCCTATCTTTAGGACGATCAAAATAGATTTCCATTCACAACTAGTGGATGGAAAGAATCTGATTATATAATGAAATATTGATTAAACTAACGTGTCCAGATCTCTAGAATGATGACAAGTATCTATAAACTGTGCCTTTCTTAGAATCTATTTGTCCACAAATTATTCATTCAATTCACCTCCGTTAACACGTTAGGGGTGATCGATAACCAAAATATATAACTTTCTCTCTTCGTTATTGACTAACCATGAGGTTAGATCATGTTGTGCAGAATTCAGTGATTAATTATCTAGAGCAAGTATATTGTAAAAAATCATCGTATTGTCAAAATGTAATATTGAATAATCATTACACAGTGTAGATGACCCCCTAGAATGTTTTTCTTACATTATTAATAAATATTTCATCATTGTTAACCGACCTGTTTAGATGTAAGAGTGAGTACAGGAACCAAGTATTAATGTACTCATAAAGTATTGAAATCTTGCTACTTCACTTGTTTGGAGTAGTTTGAAAATTGTGCACTGTATATGAGAAATATCAGCTGTATACTTGTCCCTTGTTCTACTTCTGTTCTCTGGGTTTTCTGTTCCGTTTTACAAAACGATCTTGTCTGCTGTATGAAATTTCTTAACTGGCTGCTCCGAATTTGACGTAATGGTACAAAATTATGTTCATACACTCATACGAAAAGCATAAATTTAATCATCTAGTCAATTCACTGTGATGAAAATGATATAATTCTTATATGACGATGCTACAAGATGAATCTTTTGAAATAAAGCATAGAACTCCATTACACAATTGTCATTCCACCATTGCCATCTCGCAAGCAGGATTGCCAATATATTTTGAACTTCGAATCTATGTATGCAAATTTATTAGAAATATGTGAGTGAAAAGAATTCCATTTAATAATTATTTACAGAGTCGAGGAACATGCAACAATAGCTTGACATTGTATATACGTAGAGGATTCTGTAAAAGCATTCAAAGCGCATTACATTGGTGAATCTATCAGCCGATTAAATGTAATCGAAATATTTATTTATAAGAGTGTTTCACCAAACAATGGGAAAAGAGCGCAGTTTGTTTAATTTATCGAAATTTTAAAGTCGCTCTTGTTGATATTCAAAAAAAGTGAAAGATACGAAATACGTTGGCAAAACTGTGGTAGTGGCCTGTTCGTCGAGGTTCTAGCAGTCACTGCGGAAATTCAATATGGTGTCCGTCGTTCAGCGGTTTACGTCGGATGTCCGTATTTTGAGATAAAATTATCACAGGGGAACCGAGTGGCCACTGGTAATTATGAAAATTCGATTAAAAGCACGGTGTTGCACCTAAAAGAACTCTTATGAAACGCCGGCGTGTGGATTAGAGACTCGTGTAGATCCAGTGCTCTTGAGGAAACGAGTATTGGAACCCTGTGGCCCACTGTGTGTTGTCTCACTGTGTTTTAGCTTGATTAATATCAGATAAATTTGAGGCCAAAAATGGAAGCCGCAACAGTGGACACTAATAACGAGGTATCTAAGTCTGACATAACGAAGGGAAAAGTCAAATCAATGAAGAATAGTAATGTTGAGGACATTGCCACATTGGATATTGAGTCTCGGCTCAGTCTGCAAACCAGTGAAAATTGTCCTGAGCCACATACTAATGGTCTCCACCAGGTAAATGGTATTTGCGATTCTCCAGAGAGAGGTACTGATGCCATTACTGGGCTCGTGACCAAGACTCAGAACATGGAAACTAGTCATTCAAATAAATCTGGTAAGTAAACTTCGTATCACATACACAGTGAAATCTTGAAGGTGCTTCTTCTTCAATGATTTCTATTCTATATATTGATTTTATGAGGTCGTTAAGTATTCTTATTGTTATAGAAAATGTGGAAGCACCATCCATAGAGAGCAAAGACAGTGACATTCAGTATGTCAGCTATACCAGCGAATTGCAAATGCCAGATATTATGAAATTAATCCAGAAAGACCTGAGCGAGCCATATTCAATTTATACTTATAGATATTTTATTCATAACTGGCCAAAATTGTGCTTTCTGGTAAGTGCTTTAAGTAAGGTTATACCTCGTTACATGCTTCCACCTGATTCTATACTAATACTCTATAATTTCTCAGTAACAAATGACAAAAGACTTCTCAGTTTTAACTTTCTCATTTGCTACATTAAGGATCATACATTTCATACTAAGAAAAATTCTTGCTTTCTGTTCGTCAAGGCAATGCACGAAGAGGAGTGCGTGGGAGCCATTGTCTGCAAGTTAGATATCCACAGAAAGGTGATAAAGCGTGGATACATAGCAATGCTGGCAGTCGATGTGAAGTACCGTAAGCGCAAAATTGGTTCAAACCTAGTGAGACGAGCTATCCGGGCAATGGTAGAGGACGATGCGGACGAGGTAGTCCTGGAGACAGAAATCACCAATAGACCAGCCCTTCGACTCTACGAGAATCTTGGATTCGTGCGGGACAAACGACTCTTTCGATATTACTTGAACGGCGTGGACGCCCTACGACTGAAGTTATGGCTCAGATGAAACTCGTCTTCGTGTTTATGCCAATAGGAACTTAAATAAAATTCGGCGACCGAAAGAACAGGGAGAGAGAAAAAAAGCAAGTACGAATAACACAAGGCTCTCCGCTCGACTTCAGGCAATTGCGTGTGACGTTAATGCCAAAGTAATTATCTCGATCATGGATCATAAAAGACAATACTTCGGGATCCGTGCAATTCTTCTCCTCGAGCATCGAGGTCGCTTAGACACAACGAAATTTCTTATTGTTTTATCCTGACCATGTTCTCGAAATATTAATAATTAATTCTTTGTCAAACGATCTCTTTATTTCCATTCTTTTCTGCTTTTCTTTAAACATAATATATTTACTGTCGCACAATAATGAATTACGTTACTTGTAAATTTTTCTAACCTCTATCATCGTATCCTCGTTTATCATCCATAGAGATAATACCTCTGGCGTTAACGTCAATTCCGGCAGAATAAATTCGAGCTCAGCTTAAAACTATATGAAATGGGCAAAAGTGATAGAGCATTGTGAAATCGACACTGTGACAAGCGTAC
The DNA here is from genome assembly GCA_030142375.1 of Calameuta pallipes. Lineage (NCBI taxonomy): Eukaryota > Metazoa > Arthropoda > Insecta > Hymenoptera > Cephidae > Calameuta > Calameuta pallipes. The sequence continues at coordinate 3,783,094 of JARQSW010000393.1, forward strand.
TGAAAATAAGTTATGTATCTTTCTTGCGTCTGACAACACATTGAAAACACGACAGAACAGAATTACATGCGTAGACGGAATTACACGTGCCCCACGCTGGAGTACAGACTCGAGCTTAATGCAATGAATTAACTCTTAAACGTTCAATTGCAAACGAGGCAAAATCTATTAAAAACCAACTGAAGTGAACTGAAGAAACGTAAGCGGAACTACGCGCGTAATCAATGAGTCGGTAACGAACAACCAACTTATTTCGTGGCAATGGCTGTAGTGACTGATGAGCCTGCGAGTCAGTTTTAAAGTTTATATATCTTAAACATCCTGAGCCTCGCTTCTTCAGCTGGGAGTAAATTTGCATTGCATAAAACTGAATCGTAGCACTGCGTGGGAATGGATATTTAATTTAAGTATAAATACGAGAAATCGTCAGGTTACAGCAAAGCACTAGCTAACGAAATTTTTCCAAGTAAACGTGTAAAGTCAAACGAGGATTGTCCAATATTTATATATAACATTTAATGATAATGAAATGAAAATGATCCTCAATGGAATTTGGAATATTCCAGAATTGCGTCGATGACGGATAAAAAGAAATTTGACGCAGAGAGACCCGTACACATTACTGTCTACCTATTATATCTACCTTTGTATAAAATAAATTGCAAAACAGATTGTAATGTACCTATTAAAAATGTAAAAAATGTTAATAAAAATGCATAAATGTTTTTACATATCGATGATTTCTTGATTATCTTCATCATCTTATCATTTTCGGAGATCAAATATATGTATATGTAATAATAATATATAATTATGTAAGTGAAAAGCAGACGCCTAAGAGTTCGACTTTTGAAGGAATCAGAACTG
>JARQSW010000393.1:3784060-3881281 GCA_030142375.1 Calameuta pallipes
AAGCAGAATGAACCCCTTTATATTAGATAATTTTCCACTTTTGGGTACTGCTCGACAAACGATTTGGCTCTGGCAAAATTTAGTCAATTTTTTTATTCAAAAAGCAGACGCCTAAGAGTTCGACTTTTGGAGGAATCAGAACTGAAGCAGAATGAACCCCTTTATATTAGATAATTTTCCACTTTTGGGTACTGCTCGACAAACGATTTGGCTCTGGCAAATTCAATTTTCTAAATTACCATTCTGAACCTTTTCTTTGACCTAATACGTTGTGCCAATTGAATTTTTGATTGTGTTATCTTGTTAGAAAGGTTTGGGTTGAATAATTGAAAAAGGTTTTTTTTTGAAAATATTTTTAATGACAATATCTCTTTGTACGTTTCCTCATGTAAATCATATTGTTTATTGAATCATATTACAGCGGAGTCATTAGGAATGATAATTATCTTTAATATTGCTAGAAGAAGAACCAAGCTCTAGCAGGTGCATGAAATATTTCATATAAGAATAAAGTCTTGATACTCTGTCGTTACACTGAATATTTTGGCTATAGGCATATCCCTCAGAAAGAAGATGCCTATTCAATTCTGTAAACACGAACTAAATCTATTTATGGAATCTTAAATATTAATGAACATAATTATTACTGATAATTGCAACGCTTTGTTGTATATAATAAATTAAAGTGATAACAAACTCATTCTCTTCGAGTACAAGATTGATTAGATTTCTTGTAACGAAAGAATAATCAGGGCAAAATATTAATTGCCTTTCTCTCATCGGAGTAGCTGCACAGAAATATTCCCTAGGTGTATATTGTATATAGATTCACATAACGGTAACATATTTCTCTAAGGTTTTATTATCTTTATAGAAAAGATAAAAAATTACAAAGTACTTCTTTCAGCCTGTACAAGGCTATTCTGATTTATGTCAAGGACAAAATACAGGAGAATATAAAAGTGACACCTTTAACAGTTTCCCACAAAATTTGGGGGTACAATAAATACCTTTGGTTAGTGATTAGCAAATCGCAATAAAGGGTATAGTAAAATTTTACGATACAGCGACAAAGAGAGCTCCTTAAATTTCACCCGTTAAAGAGAAAGTACAGGCAGATATTATTGCAAAAATTAAATTGAGAAACAGAACTCTCAGGCTCGCAATTGTGGAATTAACGTGCCAATTTTCATATTCCTAGTATTTACACTATGCGTGGAATCAATGACGTCCAGCAATCACGTAACTATAACAGTAATGCAGTAACTAAATTAGTTAAAAAAAAAAAGAAATTTCAAAACACCATTGCATCAGAGGTAGGTAACGTTTGCTAAATGTCTATGCCATAGATTGTTTTTTTTTCTCATCGCTTTCAAAACCAGAATCCAAATCATCACTTGGCCATTTCTTTATACCTGCACTCCGTGAATTTTGTTTGCCTGAATTTTGATCAGCCATTAGTTTTTGTACAGTGTTGACCAAGTGGTCAAAGAAATGCGGATATCCGTCGTATCCGGGAAATGCATTAATATCAATTATAGCATAACGCTCAGTGTGATTTTCTATAACCACGTCGACCCCAACCAAAACAAGGCCAAAGATTTTAGTGATTCTTTTAACGATTTTCTCGAAAGTTTTGAAATTTGGTTTAACGCGCAAAGCGGCTTCCTCGTCAGAGATTACAGACCACTTTGAATTTGAACCGCTCTTGGAGATATCCTGAGAATTGAAGAAAATCGTGTTCAAAGATTCACAGTCTTTTTGGTAGAAATTCTTTAGGCTCGGACGTTCGACCACATGGAATTTTTCGCCGACTATGAACACTTTGTATAAAATAGCGTTATGATTTACAAAATTCTGAGCTACGCAGGGTAATTGACAGTCTTTTAATCCCTTTTCGTTGAAAATCACCATCATCTGGAAACATTTCTAAGTGTGAAGTAAGCAGGATGTTGTGCAACTGTGAACATGTTTTACCTTATGTGCATCGCTGCATCCATGAGCAACCAGTCGTTTACAAAGAAAAGGAAACTTGACATTATTCGTTCTTAGCAGTGTTAAATTTTCAGAAACGTATTTCGATTTTAATTCTACGAAATTGGGCGTAAACACGTCTGAAAAATAATGAGGCTTTGATTAGATACGTAATATCTTCATTTAGCAGAAATAAATCTTTATGGATCAAAATAGTTCATTGAACAATAAAGACAGCAACTGCGACATCTTTGCAAATAGCATTATTTTCTTGATAAGCACTCTGTTGCTAAACACAGACACGTTCTTATCTCTCCATCCTTTCGGAGCATACATTTGTTCAGACAGTTTTTATATTTACCTTTCAATTGAATTCCATTATGTATAATTTCATAGGATTTATGTCGGTTTCTCAAATTTCTAACATTCTCCAAAGGATCTATTACTATTAGTTCAGGATGTTTACGAATGTATTCTTGTATTCTTGTAATAATAGCTCTAGCCTTGGACATCAAACAAATAATTTTTGTTAACAATTAAAACAAAATCAAATTAGAAGAACAATCATACATTTTGATCACCACTCTCAGCAAGAGCTAATGTGTCCGTAAGTTTATGTAGAAAAACATGGAATGGTCCCTGAGATTCAAGATTAGCATTGACGTTGATCTGGAACACCCAAAAGTAAAAGAACTTTCTATCATTCGTCCAAAGTATTCATCATATCATTATGATCCTCACCATTTTCAGCTCAAATCCATTCTTTGCACACACATTCTGGAAGTCTTCCCAGTTGAACTTCTGCTTTTTCTTCTCAGAAATCCAATAGCCGATGACTCTTTGATTATCACCCATTTTCAAAAACTATTTCTTCCAAGATAGAGCAAGCATTCTAATCCTATTTTACACCAGCATCCAGAATAAATCCTTGAATAGTCTGATCCAGGAGTAGTTTCACCAACTGGTACGTTTGACAAAACAGTTCTATGCTTTGTTGAGCACAAGGTTAGGCGCAGAATACACAATTGACCAACGTTTCACAATTAATGAACTAATCTCTATGTAGATCATGTCCACGTCAGTCCATAACTGTACACAATATCAGAATGATGGATTTTGAAAAATTCACAAGTTATACAATCAAAATCTGGTGAAAACCTGAAAATTCTCTCTTGATCCGATGTAAACGATTCTACTTAATTATACTGCGCACTACGAAGTACGCGAGTCAGCCGACCGAATTGACGGTGTTGAATTATTGTCGCCTGTTGTGAATCGTAAAACTACAAGTAGCCAGAATTGCCAGGATGTTCCTTGACTGATTATTTAAGAGACGCGTGATACTTTCGTGATGTTTACTTTCGGAAACAATATAGAGGAAGAAAAATATCGAATGAGACGTGAGAAGCACGTTAAATCACTATAATTATCTGTACAGCAATAAATAAATTAAGACTGAATCATTGAGAAGAATAATATCGAACTGAACTCGTTGAATTCCAAGAGCGTACTTAACAACTTAGCTTAAGCCGCTTAAGCCAAACCTGCTATTAACGGGACGTGCCACGACTAGAAAGAGTGTAAGCGAGATCTTTGTGAATTCAGAACTCGAATACGTGTTCAGATGATAATAGTTGACGGTAAGAGACCTTTTCTGAAGATGAGATAACATTGATTTCATTTGAGGAGAGTGCGAAGAGAACTGTATCAGGATCTCTTTCTGGAAACTGAATAGTTGTCCGAACCCTTAAATCTACTAAATATAATGATTGACAGGTTTCAGAGACACAACAATGTTTTCATTTAATATATGGTTAGTACTGTATTATATTACGCTGTCAGGTGTTGATAGATATTTCAAAATTATTCTATGTCAATAAAAGTAGATACATTATGTACAGGATTTACATAGTGTCTCATAAATTATTTCTTCTCAGGTGATTTTATGTACATTCAGCCTCTTCGATTTTACTTTCTTCCTATCGGATGTCACGTCGATAGAAGCTGAGAGTGAATAGAAATACTTGTTTCGTTACTCGTGCACAGTATCTATATGCTTCATGTTGTATTTTCCTTTTGGGGAATACTATTGTTTACTTACTTTTCAGTGAGTCTGAATCTTTTTTCAAATCTCCCCAAGACTCTGTGAAGAAAAATAATTTTAATTAATGATTTGGTCAATTTTTCAGTCGCATATCTCTGGATTTCTATTGTCCTATGAAACTTACATCACTATCTAAGCTTAGCTCATTCGAAGAAGGCAATGCACTGCTCGTAACAAATATTGTCATGCCGTCTGCTCCCTTAAATACCTTCCCTCCACTTTTACTTTCCCTTGAGACTCGTATCTCACCAAATGAATATGAACAGGAACTTGGCATACAGAATTCACCTTCGGAGCAAGTAGCCGATGATGGTTCATTCTAGAAAAATAAAAATGTCAATCATGTTTCAGAAAACATTCCAGTATCAGTCACGTTATACCAGTTGGAGAGGATATCCAATTATATTTTGAAAATGAATTTCATTAACATTTTTCGATGTTAAAAATATTTCAGAATTAGTGGGTACCAAGCATAATTTCAAATGGTCCAACACATTACTTGTTCTATCGGTTGAACCAAAATATACACTAGAACACTGATCAAACTTGTCACAACTTTCACTACTAGAATTCCTCTTGATACGTTCGATTTTTACATCCTCCAATTTTCTTCTACCAAGAAAGTGTGCGATAATCTCTGGCTTGGAACAGACTGCTTGCTTCGTTAAAGAACAATCTTTCTTATGGATATCATCCGATACAGATTTGTGTACAGAGTCTTGAAAAATTTCGCTATATTCTAGAAAATATTTAGAATATAACACAGAAGAGCTAAATTTTACCATAGTCTTACTTAAACTATCATGAAATTTGCAATCCTCCATTCTCTTGTTTTGTTGATACGAAGCTCTAAAGGATCCACTTTGAGCTTTTAGATCTTTTTCTACAGTGCAGCATTCAAATAAATGCTCCAACTCTTTCATCCTACCGAAAGGCTTTTCACTTGAGACAAATGCAAATCTAACATTACTGTTCATACCACGTCGAGTTTTATCAAGGCGCCTTGCAATATTTTCGGATATAGAGGCTGATGTATATGACTTCCTTTTATTAAGCCATTCCTTGGCCTTGAGTTCACGATTCTCATCAGAATTACTGGATAACGTCTCAAAGTACTCATTTTCCATAGTTTCCCGTCTTCTCTGCTTCGAATGAATAAAACTTGGACTGTGTAAATATTTGTCCGAGGTAAGATCTTTTCCAGAGGATTGAGCATCAAGTGTTCCATTGTTATCCTCATATTGGACGTGTTCTTCATTGTTATAAATATTTCTTGGTACGTCAAACGATGGTGATATATGATTGATTCCAATTTTAAATGTTTTTTCCCCCTGTCCGACTGGTGGTACGTCGTCAGAGCCTTGAGAGGATGCTTTGAAATAAATAAAATTAATATTAAAACTGAATTAAATTAACAAATGAAAATCGTACAGCTTATCTCCTGTATCACTGAAGGGACACGGGTTGGCTGCTTCTCGTGTTCATCCTTCTTTCTAGCAAATATCAGCGTCAGTTCCGAAGCATTCTTGCTCTGATTACCAGATTTTTGACTTCTTTCATATCCCTTCACCGATACATCACCTAAGTTTGCTTCTTCCAGGGTCATCCTGTGCTTCTTTAAGTCACTTAATTTTGCCATAACTCTTCTTGCTTTGTCTTGTTCTATCCTTATATTCTCTTGAGCAGCTCTCAGTTCGAGCATCAGTTTTCTTTCCTTCTCTTGCTGCGATTCAGTGACCACAGATGATCTAAACTGTTTGCGATCTACAAGTGTGTATGAAAGAATCTGTGGAACGCAGCTTTAAGTGGCTTGCCTTATGAGCTCACCTGGATCCGGAGGCACCAAATCATTATTTTCATGTGGAGAGGACGTATAGGGAGGCGTACAGACAAATAGGCAGTTTTCATCGCTGGTACAATCCTTGCTGCATTGAAAAACTTGAAAATCATTTTTCTCCTCGCCATAGGAAATCTTAGGAGTCATGCTGCGTTTCTCTTTAGAATATTTTGTTCTCTCATCTTTATCGTGATCCTGCTTCCAGGAGAGTTGTCTCTTATTCCGCTCTTGCTTCCCACTCGTAGTAGGTTCACTTGGTTCATCCTTTTTGCGGTTCGAGTAATTTGAAACTTTTAATGAATAGCGCGACACATAATTTTTTTCACGAGAGTCTGTTGTGGGTTGTTGCGACCGTTTCTTGAAATCATCATCATCACTGCCGTCATTATCACAAATCATCTTACACCTCTCATCTTTTAAACAGTTCTTCTGACAGTCGTCCTTGTCTTCCAGACTTTCTTCAGACTTTTTCGCTTTTATACTATCTGCCAAATAATTCATTCATTCGCCACTCTGAATTATTTGATTTACGAAGAGAGTAATCTAATCGTTACCTGAACCTTCTGGTCGATTACCACTTGAATTTTGTTTATCAGAATTTACCAAAGCATCGCCTTCGTCAGGCTTCGCCTTGGTCTGTAAGAACACTTGGTTACATCCTCCTCGACGTATTAAAACTTATTCTAACCTATTTTCTAATATTTAATTTTAAATATTTAATAATAATTATATACCTTATACGAGTCGCGAGTAATATTCTTCACTGACGATCTGCAAAGATAATGCAAATAATTAATCTAATGCATAATATAATTTCAGTAGAATTAATCAGTACGTACTTATTCTCCATCGGTGCTTCGGTACAACACAAATCCTGATTCACATCATATGGAACAGAAACTGGCTTCACATTATCTTTATTTTGAAGTTTATCCTCTTCCTGAAGTTCTACAGCATTATCTTGAACCAAGGTATCAATTTTGTTCTTATCGTTCACTCTCTTTGAGCTGAACGACGTCGACTTATCCACATAAGATATAGGTTGTAATTCTCTAGACTCTTCTGCAGTATCTTCGACTTTGTTGCTCTCGTGCGATCTGTCTTTGCTACTTTTAGTCTGGCAGGAAACAAGATCGTGCGTAAAATCAGAAACAGTTTCAACAGACGTCGAGGATGAGTATTCAACACACTCTTCGGTATTTTTGGAAATTTTATCTTTTTCCTGGATAGATTTACTGTTGTGGGATGTCCATTTTTTTTCCTCTCCGGGAATTTCTGTCTGTGTATCAGTGTATCTGTCTATCTGTGTATATAAATCCGTTGCTACTTTAATTTCCTTCTCTTTAGCAGATTCACTGGGTATGCTTGAACAGTTCTTACGTATGCATTTAGTAACTAAAGAGTTCCTTAAATCATTTTCCTTCGTTCCCTTCTTACTCTGCTTCGTTGAAATATCACTTTTACTATCGGATCTGTTCGTTTGCGTCTGTCTACTATTATTGGCTTTTACAGAATCTTGTTTTAGTTTCTTAACTGATTCCTGGGAAATCCTCTTACCTTGAGATTCGCTTTTTCTTGTTCGAGAAGAAACAGATTTTCCAGAGGAACTTATATAATTGGTATCGATAAGCTTGCTGTCAATAGTTTTATCCCTTTGATGTTTATGTACCTTAATGGAATCGACTCTGTTATCTGTAATGATTTTTCTATAATTATCTGTTACAGGAGCATTAGATTTTCCTTCCTTCAGCCATTTAATTGCTGAGAGATTTTCCGAGTCTTTCTTATTCTCTACTGACACTTTGATGTATGATTCATCCTCGACACAAGACAAGTCCTTCCTGGCAGTAGGTTCTTTGGTATCAAAATTGTGGGCTTCGCTTTTCTCAGCAATTTGAGAAAAATATTTTGCCAGATCATAAATCTTCCTCCAGTCAGCCAAAGTCAAACGTAGTTCATTATCCGCAATTTTCTCTTCTGATAACACATTGGTCCTTGTAGTTCCTTGGCGAATAGCAAAAAGAAATCTATCCATTATCAGAGGGCTGATAGTAGCTTTTTGTAAAATACTTGTCACCTCCTGACCAATATTCGATTCCTTCTTATTCAGCAGCCAAGTAACAAACTCATCTACAGCCTTAGAGGAATGCTTTAGGGCTTCTAAAACCTGCTTCACCATGTGAGCTTTATCATCTTCATCGGTGTCATCCTCTGATGTACATGTTGATTTATTCTTCGTGTCAGCATTGATATCCTGACTGTTCGGCTTCCTGAATGAGGTGAGAAGAGAAGATGCACCGGTTTGAAATCCTGCATTCTCATTCCTGTGTACATCATAACTGGATCCTATATTGGATTTTAATTCTCTGCAAAAACTATTATCCACATGCAAAAGTTTGTCTAATTGAGTTGAAAATTCGGATGATAAATTTTTTGATAGTTTTTCTTTATCTTGTTTTATGAGTATTAATTTGTCTAAAGTGCTTTTCAATTCTAATTTATCTTTTCCCTCTGACTTTATGTCGTATTTAGCATATTGCGTGCTTTCACTTGATTCCAAGTGAATATCATTCCTTGTGGAAGTAATGAGAGATTTCTCGTTAGCCGGTATAACAATTGGTACAGACCAGGATCTTGTATTTCCATTAGATTTCATGCTATCACCTACTGTTAAAACGAAATTCCTATTAGGCGTCACGTCTAATGGACCTTTATCGCAATCACTGTTAGCAATGGCTTGGCAGGACTCATTTATATTTTCAGTCACGTTCTTCGTTATAATTGCTTTGCAACGTGTACTTGGATTTTGCATCGCGCACGTTTCTACATAATGATCATCCATATTTTCTTTAAAGACAGGATTCTTCATGCATTTCATATTCATCGTTATTTTCGGACATTTGAATTGACTCAAAGGATTTGCTAAATTTAGTCCCAGAGAAGGAGACAAGATGTATTTGTCATTTGAATAAAGTTTACCTTGATTACCAGAAATTTCCAAGCTTGTACGACGGTCCAGAAGCTCCGAGAGCTTCTGAGTTCCACGTACGATATTTTCTATCGATCTGCTGTAAACTTCCAGAACTTTATCCAGATCGACAATATTTGGTGCTTGCAAATTTGTATTATCCAGGTCAAATTCTTCGCTGCTCAAAGGTTCTTGCAGGTAGAACGTGTCTTTTTCTGACACTTTACGTGTAAACTCTTTAATCGAAGCTTCGTTTTCTTCGTCTGTTTTAAAGGCCGTTTCTACATTGTCAAATTGTAGATTTACATTTCCCATAAGATTAGAATGTACTGCTTTTCTCTCATCGACATCCAAATTATCATTCATGATTTCCTTTTCTGGTATTTCAGTTTTTTCAGACCCAACAGCTACTGAATTATCCATTGATGGATTAGCAATTATATTTTCCTCTGGTGCCATCACAGCTTCCGCGTGTTCTTCAGCATCCACTTGGTCCAATGGTTTATTGCTAAGCATTTCTGCATCAAAATCTTTAGCTCTGGATGACGATGGCTCCTGATGGATATTCAAAAATTTGGCAGACGTAATTTTAGATTCTTGTAAATTATTGTTCCTTATGGTTTCATGCTGGAATTCATATGTCGCGACATTTTTGTACACAGCCACCGAGGAAGGATCAGGTGATATGTGGATATTATCTACGGATTGTATAGTCAATTCACGTTGTATGTCGACCTGGGGTCCTCTTTGAATTTGAAATTTCATATGTGAACGTTGATCCTCCTCATTCACCCGAAAGACGCCAGTATTGGTATCCTGGGGATTCCGATTGCTGGTTGATATTCCATTTTCTGGCTGCCGACGAGGAGGCAGGGTCGTAGGAGAAAAAGCATCGACCGACGTGGTACAGTCGGATTGAAATCTTTCAAAAAATGTATCCACCTCCTCCTCCTTCGCCATTGGTTTCTTCTGCTTAGTTCTGCTAGAACTTTCGGAATACTTGTCACTCGGTGACTCGTACTTTTTTTTAATGAAACTTTGACTCTCCTTCACGGGAATCTGATCTTCCTGTAACTTTGGAAATTCTTTGGATCGAACGTCAACCGAACCTACGGATGAAATCTTTCTGTAATTCTTATCAGAAGCGTTGGCCTCATTAAATTTCGCTGCTACCAATTCGTAAAGATATAATAAATTATCGTCCAAAGGTGGTCTTGTGCACCTGAAGGAAGAAAAAGAATTTAATAATGTAAAAATCTTAGTAATTTTTAAAAGCATGGAATTATTTCAATATAAATATAGTGACTCACCCTGTCTCATTCTCTTGTATGGGACTCAAGTGCGTTTTGTAATCAACTTCCATTATTTGTCTCTGAGCATCCTGGACCAATCTTTCAGCATTTTGAAGAACGTTCACAGTTTCAGGACTGAGAGCAGGACTGACAGGACTGACAGGACTGACAGGACTTACAGGACTTACAGGACTATTAGGAGCTACGGAACAAGGACTTTCTTTCTCCTGTGAATTAATCTGAAACCATAGAAGATTATAATAATTGATAAACAAATATAAAGAGTCTTCAAGAAATATTGAACCTAATAATTACCAAGAAGTCATCCAAGCAATATCGTTTGATCCCCTTCGAATGTCTTCCTGATCTCTGATGATCTGGTTGATCATTAATAATTTCAAAACGACTCGACGCCAGTCCACTTATCCTTGCTGTCAACGAACGGTGATTAGCGGCACTAGTTTTGTGGCAATGATTTCCTGTACAGTTTATGCAGCTCGAACAGCCATGATGATTGGTACAGCAACAAGATGGTGGACATGGATCAAGAGATGATGGTGCAGGAGGATTCTCGTGATCAGCCATGAATTTAGATGAGTGATCTTTTGCTGTTCTGAAACAGAGAAAAACGTAGAGGCTACCATGAGTGATCCATATTGCTGTCTGTTCAATGAGGGATGAAGTAATAAATGTCATCGAGGGAGGTTAAATATAATCTGGTTTAGTCATCGTGCTGTTTCTTTCTTTCTCAAAAAAAAACAAGCAATTTCAAGGCAACAAGGTAGAACTACGAACAGGTCGGTCCAAGAAGAATCATTTTGCATAACTAAATGACTCGTGATTGTATAATAAATGAATTTCAAGGATCAACCCTCTTTCGAGAGATCCTATACTTTCTATGCAAAGGGATCCAGAGAAAGTGACTATTGGTAAATTTGATTAGAGTACTTCAATTCTTAAAGAGGGCAAATCCTCCAGGGTAGATGTACAAAGTATCCAGGAATCCAAATTAAGTAAAAAGGGAGAAAAAAAAAGTCAAGAAAAATGTTTCATCCTCTAACAAGGAACGAGGATAAAAGAATATTATTCTACGTCGACTCCCAAGTATATTGACCTTTAAAGAAGATAGAATCTTTAAAAAGCCAAATAATTTCGAGATCATTAAAAAAGACTCCGCGTACTTGATCATCATAATATCAAGTTCAATTATATTTAAACAAGGAACGTATCTCGATGGTCGAGTGCATCGTCCAGAGAAATAATTTGAATTTCTGATTGTAGAAATATTCAAAAGTCGTATTGCACCATCGGTCGTCCTTAACCACCCAGAACTTGGTTATCGATCCTTAAAGGGGACGATACAGCCTCAGAAAATAAAGAACGACTCGATCCCCAGCCAATCTGTAGAATCATTTGCATAAAATTCGAAATACCCAACCAAAAAGCTTAGCCTATAAGATTACATTAAAAATGCAAAATCTATTAGTACAATAAATAAAAGTATTGCATCCACTTTAAGATGAAAATCTTTCGGGGGCTGAGAGCGCAGCTTGCATAGCATCCAAGCAGTCTGGAGCCCACGGATCAATATACTGTTCTGCTTCCCTCCGTCCCTCCGTCTGCTGCCATCCTTTCCATCCTTCCATCCTGCCAGCCAGCCTGCCAGGGCCCCACCACTCCGAAAGCCACCCCAGCTGAACATTGGCATTGATTTTCAAAGTCCTGCACGGCTGGCGAGCTACGCCGGATGTCGTCGTCGTCGTCGACGTCGTAGTAGAGCCACGTCACGTACACCGGCGCGTATATATACCTCCTAGTCGTCTATAGATATATATACGACCGCGTAAGAGAGGTTAGGTTCACGCCGGTTCCTCCAGCAATGATTTGTGGGCTGTTGCCCTCCGTCTGCAAGGATCGCAGGACTCCTCGTGGAGGTAGAGTACCCTGGGAACGAATCCACCCGCTCCCGACCCCCCTGACCCCCCTGACCCCCAGGATTACACAAGACGACACTGCAGATGTCTAGCCCGTACCGACTGACGTACCCGTATCACGAATATCGTGCCAAGCCAGTGTGCTAAAGTTAATGTCATTGCTGCACGTGCAGCCGAAGCAGCCGAAGCAGCCAAAGTATCTTAAAAGCCTGGCTTCTTGAATTAAGGTTATCCTCGATATGCTCTGTAAGTATCTTTACGTTGCGATATATCGCTGGTACCCAGAGTGCACCGGGGTGGATGCACTTTGTAAAATGGCCGCTAGGTTTATGAGATAAGTGGCGCGGCGATGCAAGGATTGAGGTTATTGGATGATTCATATGAAACGGTGCGCCGTTAGGTTGCTGCACGCATGGGATTCAAATGAATTAACGACTTTGTGGAATTTTGTTACACATCAACACATATATTTTGCTTTTTTTTTGCTTGTTGCATACATACGATAAACAGTAGTGTTACGCGTTTCCTCAAAGTATATGGTACACTAGAAAGTCTTCGTTATCCGCTACAACGATTGCTATTCGACGTATTTGTTTTGTTGGTACTTGTGTGTTTTCACTTTGTGGTAGATAAGGGGCAAGGATTATCAGTGAGTTGGGGTAGGTAAGGGACATTCGTAAAATCGTCATAGAAAATCAAATGGGATCGTGTGAGAATGGGCTTTCAGGGTATTTTCATGTGATTTCACTTCTTCTTTTTGTTTCTTCTTCCTTTTTTCACTTGTCGGTTGATTGTGTCGAGTGTTCGGGAAGACGTGCTTGTTTACGTACTTTATTGCGCCTCTGGAAGCGACATGTAATACCTGGAAGTGCTGGACTCCAGAAAGAACTTTTATACCTGATATACGAATACTTAGTATTTCTATCGTTTCGCTTAAATACGAAAGAAGTTCAGCGAGATCCCACGTCTTGTATTATAAGGCCTCCGGAGACGCAGCCATGTCGTTACAAATTTTTTGTATATATCCAAAGTGTACAATCTTATTAAATACAAATATATTTCTTTGTCCGTGGTGACAGTGTTCGCCACGGTGGCCGCCTGTCGAAGCGAATAATCGTCGCAAGAGGACAGGAAAACAAAAACCAATTGCGGTAAATCTTTTAACAACGAAATCTCACAAAGAGGAAAAGAGGAAAATTCAACAGAAACAAACTCTCGTCGAGGAATTCCAGTCAAACCGATGCAGGAAAGCCGCATGTCGTCGCGGAAAAAAAAATACAAGACAAAACAATGAAATCCCGTTGACGCGCAGGGCGCGTGGAAAAGTAAAAAAAAAAAGAAAATATAGTGAACCAAGAAGAAAGCGGGTTCTTCCGCTCTCACATTTTACGCGGGTAAATTTCAAATTCTCTGTCGTCTCGAACTTGTGAAACATAGGAACCTAACCAATGAGGGACTGTGACGTCAAAAGAGAAAAAAATTTTGGTAAAATAACTGAAAAAGAAAAATCATCAAGACACACTCTCGCACTCTTGATTTTGGATCGACACGTTAGTTTCTTTTTTTTTTCTCTCTTGACAAGCGCAACCCACGGTCCTCTTGCTCATATTTTTTGCTTCCTTTTTTTTAATATTCGTTCTGTATAATTATTATTATTATTATTACTAGTCGCTTTGTCGTTTCTTTATCGAACCAACGTAAAAAAAAAATAGAGAGAGAACGCACGCTATTCGCATGGTGAGAATAATCGGCGCTGCCAACTGAGCGGGTCCGGCGACGTCGACGTCGACTCTCACCGCGATCGACGCTTCCTCTATACGCTTAAATATCTAAATCGCTTCGTCTCGTCGCGTTTGTACAAATATTTACAAAAAAAGAACTGGACGCCTCTCTTAACCGGGGTTTGGCTACGTGCGATGCGCGCGTTCTTGAGAAAAAAAAAATATATTGTATATATATTTACCCCGGTCGTCCAGCGAAACTTCTTATCGTTCCTCGTGTTTTTCTTCTTCTCTACTGTGTCAGACGTTTTTTTTTTTTTTTAAATTCCTCGTCTCTTTCTTTCAACATCGTCATCATTTTTAATTAACTTTTCAGACATAGCGAGTGTGTGGTTCCTATTTGACGGGCGTACCTCTTTTTTTCATCGGGAAAATGAAAAACCAAAAGGCCCTCACTTAAGATCTAGCGTTTTTAAACTAAGGAAAGAGAAATAAGATATTAAGAGCGACAGTCTGTGGAAAAGAGACAAGATAAGATCAAGGAACAGCGAGAGAGTCCGGTGGTCCGTTTAGGAGAATTTTAGGGATTCGACGGAAATAGAAAAATTAAACGGCCAAGAAGACATGTCGGATATGTGGACCACGTGACGCAGCGTACCGGATACTTTGAACGTCGTTGGCTGAATTTCCCGAATGTCAGGGGCAAACGCTAATTTTACATAACGCATTCGGAAGCAAGTGTAATAATAAGTCTAAAGCCAAAGACCAATATCTCCAATGAGGAAGAAAGAGAGAGAGAGAAAGAAAGAAAGATGCGATAGAACGAGATAGTAAATAATTTAACGACAATATGTATAAAACGAAAGTGAAAAGATAAACGAAAGTGTGAAAAAAAGAGAAGAAAAAAAAAATAAAGAAAAACGATAATCTTTGTACATTGAAAAATGGTTACTCCTTTATAATCATATATACGTTTTATTAATAATATATAATATGTACACATATACATAATGTACAAGAAAACCCGGCGCGTTGGGTTTCTAAATGTTTCACCGTGCTTATGATACAACGAGCAAAGTAGAAACAGAGAGAGAGAGAGAGAGAGAGAGAGAGAGAAAGAGAGAAAAAGTGAAATAAAAAATTTCAGAGAGGCGACAGTTTAAAAAATCAAAATTATCGCCAGGCGTCGGGACGCCGAAGATTTTTTTTTTTGGGCGCGAAGCAGCGAGTACGGCAAGGCAAATTTTCTCAGCCTTGAAAGTAAGAAAATAAAAAAAAAAGGCTGTTCGCTAGAAAGTAAGAAAGAGCGAAGAAAATTGTGTTCCGGGATGTTCGTGCGTATCGCAAACAAGTGTAACGACGTCGGAAAACCGTTTCAGCTAAAAGAGAGAAACAAGTTTTAGTAATTATAAAGTAAAAATAGAAAATGTAAAACAGCATGAAAAATAATGCCAGCGCCGCGTTCTGGCTGTAAGCGGCGTTTAATGTATGATAACGTTGTAATGCGTAATGCGTAATGCGTAATGCGTAATGCGTATTCCGTGTGTGCGCTCAAACGAGCGATTAAAAGGCGCGTTACTGGCGCATCGTGAATACGAAGACAGAGCAAGAGAGTCAAGAAGACAATAGAAATTGATATAAGGCAACGAAGCCTAAGTACAAACCCAAGGAGGGCACAAATATCGAACGCGCATGCGCACTTTGCTTTTTCCCTACTTTCGAAAAAGCCCCCTAAAAATTGGCAGAAAACAAAAATACGAAGTGTTGCTCATCGCGCGCGCGTCTCCTGCACCTTTTTCTCTTTTTCTTCGCGTGATCCTCAATTATTTCCTTTTCATTTATCTTGTCACGCGCTTCCTTATCCTCCCGAGCTTCTCCTTTTGCGGGTCTCTGGAAAAAATGCATCTTTGTACATTCTCCGCTACGACATTATATATGTACAGAACCAGTGTGCCAGCGTGCAAATTTGCCGAAGACTTCTGCTCAAAACCAATCGAGAACTGTCAATGCGACGCCCACGTAACTTTTAATCGACGACCTTAAATTTCCTTACGTCGCTCCTTTTATGTCTTTTCTTTTTCTCCAATCACTAATGGCGCCATTTAACAATTATTCCTTTCGTTAATAGTTACTTTGGACCGCGAGACAGTCAGAGCTTAAACCAAATAGTCGACACTTCCGTATTCGCGAATAAACGAGAGATTTCCTCTCTTTTTCAATGTTAATCTCCAGTAATCGCCATTACGGAATCTCGCGTGGATTCTCTAATCTCACCGGACAACGTCTTCGGCTCGAGTCAGTCGTTTTACGACTCTGGGAGCCCAAACCATTAACGAGCCTAACCAAAAATTCTTTGGCGAACCTTCACGGTTCCACCAAAAACATCCCCGTGTCCCGTTATCTATCGGGAACGAACAATTTGAGCCTTGACCTTTCCTTATCGATAAAGGCCCTTTAAGTTTCCCGTTCCTTCTTCACCTTGAGACCGGAACCCGTGGTGTCCTCCCCAAGTATAGTGGCGATTTCGCCCTGCATGAAAGCCCAGGGTACCTGACTGTTCGCCAGTGGACATTTCTCTCCACTTGGACAATAGACCTGTCGAAGTCAAAAAAAAAAAGG
Source organism: Calameuta pallipes (assembly GCA_030142375.1). Taxonomy (NCBI): domain Eukaryota; kingdom Metazoa; phylum Arthropoda; class Insecta; order Hymenoptera; family Cephidae; genus Calameuta; species Calameuta pallipes. The sequence goes on from JARQSW010000393.1 coordinate 3,800,510, forward strand.
ATTCAAATTAAACAATCGACCACCAGGTCTACCACAATTAAACAAAAAGAATACCAGCAAAGAATATTGACGTACCTCGGAACCAGCACCCTGCCTCTTGATGCTCTCCCGACTACAGGGGAAGCAGAACTTGTGATGCGGTACGCTGGGACACTGAACGAAGTGGGTGTCCTCCAGGCGTTCCTGGCACAGGGTGCACTTGAGGGTCGGCGCCGAGACGTGTTCGGTCCCAGCAGCCTGAGCAACAGCACCCTCCGAGGACGTTGTCACTGTCGTAGAAGACACATGCCTTGAGCCGCTTGATCTTCTACCCGACGACCCTGTAGCGACATTACACCATTTTCTCTTTCGACTCTAACCCCGGATTTGGTCGTTTCTCTTTTTTTCGGGCTCGCTCTTCATTATTTTACGTGTATATCCCAGACTAACCTGAACTGTTTGGGCTGTGCTGAGATCCTCTCGATGCGCTTCGCTGCTGCTGCTGCTGCTGCTGCTGGACGTTAGCTGCGGTCGTAGGTGGACTCCTGCTGGTGGGACTTGGATTGTTCGGTGGCTGCGGCACTGGTTCCGGAGACGTCAGATTGTCAGCGACGGACATTAGGGCGGCCATCGGCGACGGACCGCTCGCTGTTCCCTGAAGGCATAAGAATTTAACGAATTTTAATCGGACCAGGAAGACCGAGGCGCGCGTGGGCGCCGATAAAGACGGAGGAGAAAAATCGCGTCTCCTTGGAGGCGAAGCTTCGAATCCCACGGACAAATCAAGTCGAATAATAATAATAAACGAGCGGAAATCCCTTCGACGATTTTTAATGAGTTGGTACGGATAGTGAGGAGGGGGAAGGGGCAGGGGGGGAATATTATCGATAAATAGGAATTTACGTCAGCAAGTGGATCGTGCGATGCTTATTGTAGCGGAAAGGAAAAAAAATATTTTGTAATCCCTGAGTAATCAGTAAAAGAGTGCTCTTATCAGTGGGTGCTATAACGTTCGATTGCGTCAGGAGATTTTTTAGATAAGACTCTTCGACACACAGGCTCGTTCATTACGCCCTTATCCTGTTGTTGACTACTCGCCTTATCGGTCACGTTTCCTAGCAGGACGCAGTTGCTGATAATCGAGCGACGTTATCGGAGTTTTACTTTTTATCGTACGTCGTCTCTCTCTCTCTCTCTCTCTCTAGTCAAATATACATATACAAATACAAACTTTTAGCATTTGCGATCGGAAGATCGTATTACGAAACAAGTATTTCGTATTTTCGATAATTTACGTTAACGAGACAAACGGCTCGATCGCGACTGAATTTCTTACGCGACATGATTTCTCTTGAATTTTCGAGAATTCGAGTAAGATGATAACATTGATAACGCACGAGGATATTTGTAATCTCAAAAAGGAAAAAAAAAAGAAAGGAGTTGGTAAGGAGTTAGAGGCTTTTGCAGACTCTGATTCGTCATGCTGTTAATGATATTAATGATTAGTAATTCGAAAAATGATTAAATGAAAAATTCCAAAATGATTTAGTGAAAAAGAAAATGGTGCCGAAGCGCGATCAAAGCAACATAAAAGGTGTCCTCGTCCATGGAATACGTACTAACCTGATGATGGTTGGACTGCGAATTGTCGCCGGTTCCCTCCTGTGGCGGCGGCGGAGGTGGCGGAGGACTCGTTCTAGGACGTAACGGCGATCCGCCGCCATTTGTCGCAACGTTTGCCGGTGCCAAAGGAATAGACGGTCCTACGTAGGCAACTGAAAGACAATAGATCGTAGAATTGGATTCGAGTTATTAGGACACGTGGTCAAGTGTCGTTAAGTCTAAGTCTAAAGGACGAAGGCGGCGACGGTGGTGCCGCCTAGAGGGAAAATTGCCAGGCGCCGGAAGTAAGAAGAGAACCTCCGGTCTTCTTCGCGGAATAAATTTTAATCTTTTGCCATTAGACGCAGGGGAAGAGTCTCAACCGGCGAATTCTCTTTGTCCTCCTCCCGTTGAGCCTCCAGCGGCTGTTTCGAGAACCTTCGATGTTAAAGCCTGACGCGGTTCGTGACCCGTTCGAATGAATTTCAGGACATTTTGTATTCCGGTCGAGGGCGAGATTTTTTTTTAAATAGTTCTCCTATTAGGAACACAATGGCGTTCATTACTATTTTACTATTACGCTACGAGCCGACTTTTTAATGCCCGTCACGATTGCGCTGTCGCACATGACAGAATGCTAAGGATTTAGCCTATGACCGTGCTGACTTCTCCGGCGTATCGTTCCATGCATTTTGATAATGTTTATCGAGCCAATAACTTTGCTAATGTCGTATCTACGTGATTCAGCCACGTGCTCAGCAGTCAACTAAGACAGTTTCGATCGTCGCGAAGTAAAAGAAAAAAGAAAAAAACAAACAGTCGCGGACGTTTCCGAAAAATCGATAAATAAAATCGTGCAAACTATTACGGGGGACCGAAAAGTAATAAAAATTTCTTCGACGAGCTCAATATTTTTCGCCAGCAAACAAAATTTTCATTACTTCTCGGTCCCCCTAATACATGTACAGTGACTTCAAAAAGATTCCTAATCGTTTTAACAATTTTGAATTTCAATCTGCAACCAGTGGCGCGCTCTGGCGTGAACCCTTAGATACACGGGATGTTGTCAGCTGCACCCGAAATAAACCTTCGAAAAATGCACAGTCGAACCGTCGCGATAAGACGGCACGTTTCGAGACGTACTGGCATACATATTTATGGACTGGTATGTTGACGCGTGACGTCACGGGCCAAGCAAAACGAGAGGAAGGAACGCCGACGCCGACGCCGACGCCGCCGCCGCCGCAGGGAGCGAGCGATGGTTTCCTAACGTCCCGAGAAGTTGTCGCAATGTTTGTCAGCGTCACATTATGCCAGTCCTGCTGCTGCTGCTGGCTCGCCTACTTGCCGTTTACTTTATATGTCTGCGCGCGTGACGTAACCTCCCGAAGACAACAACAAACAACACACGACACTCGAGGAATGGCCTCAGCACGTGGCTGTGCCGCTGCGTTACGAGCAACGGTTGTCTCCAGATAGTCTCCTGTCCGAGAGCTGCGCGACAAAATAACAACATCTGGAATTTTACTAAAGTTTAACCCCGTGAAGTTGCATCCCTGACCTTGAGAACGAACGGCTACTGTGCGGACAACCGATAAGCCTAAACAGTACAGCAGGCATTTGGCAAGTAAAGACTTTGAGCTTAGATTAAGTTAATCTGTTGAAAAGACGCGAAGCAAACAGTGTTCTGGGATGTAGCATTAACGTAGGAGGCAACCGAAAGTCAAAAGCTTCGGCAGGAACGAATGGACGTGGGTAACTATCGTAAACAAACCAAGACTTCGCCAGTCACATTTCAGGTCTGTTCAAATAGTCGGAACAGAATATAAACAGACTGGTGGCGCGAAGCCGTTTACGATCTCGCGAAAGGAGAAACACACGTCCGACCAATGACAGGTATTGACAAGCGCGAGCGTCAAGATCGACGCTGGGTCTGCGTGGTTCGGCGTGAGCGCAGAACAAGAGAGGAAGGGAGGAGGAGGAGGAGGTTTCCCGAGAAATCTGCGTATCGGTTAAAAAAGCTAAAGCCACGCGCGTTACGGGAGACAAGTATCAGCTTGTTCCTTGGAGGAACGTATCACGATAACAGAGAAGCAGACGATCGGACTGGCTCTGGCTGACGAGGCAGGAGGAGGTTAAGCCGACTGGGAAAAGGGAAGGAGGGCAGGGAGCGAACAACCACCGCACCGAGGAGACATGTGACCGGTACTTTTCCGTAACGACTAATATAATACGAGGCTCGGCTATCTTCGTTCGACACACGACGCTCGCTCGGTCGAGCGTCGTTCGGCTTGGAAACTACGAAGGAGACGCAGAGCCACGCGTAAAGGACAAGGATGGAACGTGTGCGTCTCCGTGTGCGTAGAGGAGAGACGCGATGAAGAAAGAGAAGTGGGCGGGGAGAGAGCCAGAGAGAGAGAGAGAGAAGAGAGGGAAAAAGAGAAGGAAAATCGCGCATGCGCCCTACAGCAAAAGCGACATTCACACGTAGGCGGAGGCAGCTTAGTCATCGGTCGTGGCGGAGACCGAGTAGTGGCCTTGTTTCGAAAGTACAACCCAATGGCCGCATGCCGCATGGCGTCGCCGTCGCCACCGACGCCGCCGCTGCCTCCTCTCGTATGCACGTCTCTCCTCACGATGACGTAGGACTTGCGCGAGCTACGGATGATAAATCAGACGTAGACACGCTCGGGCATCAAGAGCCGTGAATCCGTCTCTCCGCGTCTCTCCGCGTCTCCCTTCCCTCTTGTCCCTCTTGGCCCTCTTGGCAATGTGCGTTGCGCTCTTAACTTTCAGTATTTTACGGCACGGGACTAAAAAGTGGAGGCCTACAGGTACAGACAGGATTCGGGACATTGTGAGTAAGAATCACATCGTCTGCCTCCTCTCTACCTCGGAGCTCGTATTTTGATGTTCTTGTTTTTGTATTTTCGGTCTGAACTTCTCAGCCTAACCTAACTGGTCTCAGCAGGTAATCCACTGACGTAATTCATGAAATTTAGCGAAACGCTCGCGCCACGCGAATGACGCTCCGCGTACGATTTCGCGAAGGACGTCGAACATTGCGAAACTTTGAAGGAGACAGGGGGAAGAGAACACGTGCTCGGAGAAGATTTAGAGGCGAAGCGAATCGTTAAACCAATCAAGTATTATTATTATAGGTGTCACTAGCGACAATTATGTATAGTACCATATATGTCGTACCGTCGGACCACTGCGCACACGAGGCAATTTCGAAATTGCTTTAGACTTAAATTCGCTAACGATTAGATCATTATGGTCCGACGACGTGCGTAAATGGCACCTAGTTAACAACATCGGCGGTTCCGATCGATCAGATAGACGCCCGATTATGGATGGTACGTGCAATCTTTGTGAGCTCATGAATTGATAAGGACGAGTCAAAGGCGGTACTTAAAAATATCCTACAAAATGGCGCCAGGTCTTATTTGGGAAAGACTTCCTCTCTCGGTATCCGAGAAAGAAAGTAAGAAAGAGAAAGAAAGAGAGAGAAAGGGAGCGTGCGGTCGCCATTCGAGCCGTCGGAAACTCCACGGAAACGTCTATTTTCTCGATTCCACGGCCCCTTTCATGATCCACGTTTATTTCCAGATCACGATCTTTGCCAGCGACTGGCTATTTTTATCCTGCACGCACGTACGTAGTTGCCGGGCATATCTTCGGAGCGGAAATAGTAACCTCAAAAATAAAAATCGAGGGAGAAAGCCAAACAAACACGCCGGCGGGATTTCTACCCTGGTGAAGACGATCGCGCGACTTTTTTCTCTCTTTTAAATGCATTGACTTCTAAGGGCGTCTCTGACGCTTCGCTGGCCTAATCTCAGGTTTCGACTCCGGGTCATCGCAGCCCTTGGATATGGATGCGGAGACAGGAGAAAAATTTCTCCGTTTATCCAGAGAGGCAGTTCTGCCATCTTGGATAATGAATATTGTATCCATGATGTTCCCGTTACTTGATCCCCTTTATTTCTGCTGAAATAGACGACTACCCCTGCTGTTGCTGTTGCTGCTTCAATATTTACTACTAGAATCAATACAATGTAGCGGAATGCTTTTAACAAGCTTTCCCAGAGAGAAGACTGACGTAGGGGATGCTTTTTCCGAGAATTATGGATTTTTCCTCAAGGACAAGGGGTAAAAGGGTATCCAAGGGGTATCCATTGTCAGGAAGGTAGTTCCCACGGTACCGAAAGATGCCCCCAGCTAGGGGGTTCCCGTAAAACAGGGCAGGTATACAGTTTCTCAGATAGGTATCTGCCGGGAAGGCAGGCTCTGACAGGTTTAAAGACCGTAGAAATATTTTCGACGTATTTCAAGCACCGTGCGAGAATTTCAACCAACGAAAATCTGCTGAGCTAACATGTACGATCTCGTCCTCGTCCTCGTCCTCGTCCTCGTCGTCGTCGTCGCCGTCGTCCTAATGACCCTTATGTGCCAACGTTCGTTAGGCAGTTCAGTCGATGCTCCATCATCATCGTGTCTGCCAGCGTGTAAGGTCGCATTAGAAAGTATCCTCTGTCGAAATAACGGTTGGCAACCAAGGTCACTGCTATTTGACTTGTCAGTATGGCGGATCGGATGGTGATTTTACCGTTAAACGCGAAGGCGTAACAACAAGAGCGAAAGGAATTTTGAACGCGCCTCGAGTAAACGCACCAAAGTAAAAATTAATCTGACTCACTGCTACACGTGTTGCAGGAGTCAGAGAAAATAATGTCTGAGAAGATTTACTGCTCGACATTTAACAGTCCCAACTGTCAGCCAGAACGCAAGAGCGATCGATTCCACTTCAGTTGAATCGAGATCGATGCATCGAATGTCTCAGAGTCGATTACTATCGAAGTATACATAACGCGTCCATTCATTCCTCTAAACGTACGTAGTGACGTCACGACAGTCGAGTATCCCGATACGAACAGACTGTACCTACGTGTATACTTTTCTCTCTTTCTCTCTCTATCCTTTGTCTTCTCCTATCTCTCCATCTTCCTCTTTTACCGTCCAGTGTAGCAAACGACTCATCGCGCGTAATTCGACGAGAATTTTTTTACAGGCTATTGGACGAGTGCCCTCGCAATAAAACTAAATAACATCTCCATTTTGAGAGGTCTACCGGATCGCGTGGATCGCGTGTATCGCCTGTTAGCCTATAGCGTTCTGAAACGTGAGTGGCGTGTGCGCGTCATCCCCGCCGCCATTCCCGCTACACCCCGTACCTTCTTGTTCGTCACTACGTTTCTGCCAGCAACAGCAACACCAGCATCGTCGCCGTTCCGGCATCGCCAGATGGCCACTGTTTTCCTATTTTTAAAGAAGCCCGATAAGCAAACCCCTCAGGAACGGCACTCTCTTTCTCTCTCCCTGTGCAGAGGGAGAGAGCCTAGTCTCTCAAGGCCGGAAGTACACAAAGGAATACGGAACGTATTTATAGCTTCTAGATCCTTCCATCCCTTCTGTTTCTCTCTCGTGGAGTATATATATACATATCGGTTCATATCCCTAGTTGCTCCACGCATTCCTGGCATAGCTACTGGCTGCTGGCGATGAAAAAAAAGAAAACGGGACTGCGGAGGTGGGACGCGCACCATCTTCGAAGGCTACTCACCGTTGGCCTTGAAGTTGGTAGCTGTATCGAAGCTTGGTGCTCTGACGGGAAGCTTGTCCTTGGATCTGTCCTGAACGTAGCTGACGGCGAGACTGACGGCTGGTAGAGAATCGCCCCTGGTCAGGGGTGGTCTGACTGGATGCTGTTCCTCCAGGGAGAGACGTTTCTCCGTGTGCTCGTCCTCGTCGATGGCTGAGATGCCTCTTTTCAGCTGGGTAATACCGCGACTGTGACTGAGGTTAACGTGATGGGAGACTGCGGCCAAGTGCGCGTTCGAGATCCTGACGTTCCTCATCCCGTTGGACATGTCGTGAGACTCCTCGTGCCGTGAGACTTGCTGCCTCGAGCCAGAGTTAAAATCCGTTATGGAGTTCCTGTGATGAAGCTGGGAGTAACCGGCTATATTGTGATGCCTGGAGTGACTTTGATTGGTATTTTGTATAGGCAGAACGTCAAGATTCGAGCCGCCATTGTGCTCTGTATGTCCGGAGGACCGATAGGTCTTCGAAGCGGAGGGTCTGTTGTCCTGAAACCCATGAGCTTTCTTAAGCTGCTTGGCAGACTCCAGCACCAGGTCTATCCTGTCGGCACCCTCGTAGTTGACGCACCCGCGACAGACGGGCTCGGAAAAGTCCATGATCATCGCCCAGGGCATCCTGGGTAGATCGCACAGGTAACACTGCGTTCTCTTTCCCATCATCTTGTCTCCTCGAGTGTCTCGGTAGACGATAAGAACGCGTTCCTTTCTTCCTGACTTTTAAACTGGATCTTCGTACTCCCCTAGAACATCCTTCTCTCGATCCACGAGGTAAAAATCTCTAAAGAGTAAGGATGCTCATAGCGCACACGACGCACTGATTTCTTTTACTTCACTCGACACTGATCAGGTCCCACAACGATAGAATCGTGCAAGATTAATAAGATGCTTAGAATGTTCTAGAGCACCGGACGATAAAGGAAGAAAAATCGTTACTCGAGATTCGGTTATAGCCAATCGATCGACGAATATCTATATATGTATACCGTAGATCACTAGAGGGCAACGTAGCAGCGACGCGCACGTATGCAGAATGCAGAATGCAGAATGCACGACGCACAATGCACGTGAACGAACCCGGGTCACGGACGAAGGCAAAAGCCGAAAAGTGTCGCGCGTTGAGGTCAGCGAGGCCGAGAGGAGCCTCGTTCGAGGTCGTGTAGGTAGACGAGCGGTACACGAGAGAGACCGAATACAGGAGAGAATTGCGGCGACACACGCGGCCTGCAATGCCACAGCCGTACGCGGGGACGAACGCTCGAGAATGCGGCGGGCCGAACCAGCTAAAGCGAGCCTGCGGGTCTCACTGGGTCTCACTGACTCTACGTCGCCTCGCTGCCCTCTCGACGCTTCTCGTCGCCACTCTCCACGATTCTCGGGCCACGCTCTCCGCCAATGAGACGCTGTGGCGTCATAGTCTACGACGTCATAATTGCGCGCGCAGGCGCGCCTCTCTCTCCCTCCGCATGGGGGGGACACGTATGTGTGTAGCCAGCGAACCAACGGAGCAACCGACCGGGACTCCAGGGAAACCGGAGAAACTCGAAGGAGGCGCGCGCGCTCCTACGTCTCTTTACTCTTTGCAGTCGCCTCCTTCGAGACTGGCCCGGTTCTTCTCGTTACACTCAACAAAACAAACGGGGGTTTACACTTTAATGGACGGAGAGAGAGAGAAAGAGAGAGACAGAGAGAGAGAGAGAGAGAGAGAGAGAGAGAAAAGCCATGAAGTGAGTCACGGTGTGTCCCGCTTTTTTTAGTACATATTTTTCAGAGGTTGGATCAAACGGATCGTGATTCTAGCAATTAGATCAATTGATCTTTTTGATCCTCCGGACTGTGCTTTTCGAACTGTTAATAATTAGAGATTTCGCTCGTACAGCTTCCTTGTTGAAATTTATAGAGAATTCGCGAGATCAGCGGTTATCAACCCCGACGCGATTAGAGGAGCTTACGATGTGAAGTTAGAACGTGATTAAGTAAGAGCAAAAAGAAAGAGAGAGAGAGAGAACAAAGATCGAGAATCGCGTCCTGGTACAGCCTTTAGTGTATCTCCGTGTTACCGTTCACGCAATCTCGGATGCTGACTACTGCCTGAGATATCGTAACGGTTCGTCATTACGTGAGTTAACACGGCAACGGCTGTGCAAAAGAAACCAAGAAGAAAGTAGACAAAACCGGTCGGCGACGACTGATATTTTGCCTCCGCTAATGGATAACGTCCAATCCGGAATTTATCACCTTTTTTTTCAAGCTTTAATCTCTTTCTCCATTTCCTTGATTTCTCTTATTTTCATTTCTCTCTCTCTCTCTCTCTCTCTCTCTCACGCTCATTTTTTGTAGACGCTCCCAAGTATGGAGCAGTGCCAATCGAGTGTCGCACGACAGGACGGATTCTGCTACACAGCGGGATTCGCGGTTTCCGGGATTTTCCAGCCTAAGGCCACTTACGTATGCAGTCAGCTCGAAAACAAAGGGGAAAAAAAAGAGATGCGTGGACACGAACTCAACATCCGTCTGGAACGTTACATCGATATTTCCTAATCTCAGCAGAGTAAACAACGAGTATTAATTCCGTCGTGCGTGCTCGAGACGTTACGTGCACCGAGTGGCGTCTTTATCGGTTTTCGTCGCCGATAAGCAGAGCCACTGTGATAACGGCCTGATACCAATGTATATCTAACCAAGCCTAAGCGTATTATTATTACGTTCATCGAGCAGAAGAAAGGTAGACGAAACATTCGTGGGATTACGCAATATTATTTACAGAGAGACGCAGACGTCCCCTGCTGCCAGATTTCCGTTTACCTACGCACTGGATATTCGCCTGTTACTACAAATTAAATGTATCGGTTACAAAATTATGTATCTTTTCTACGCAAAATAGCTATAGGTACGTATAAAGTGTACTGCCAGTCTAAAGAGAATTTTTGTAGGTTAGCTACCAGGAGTTCATAATGACATCACTTGATCCGGAGCATCTCTGCAAGTCTGAACAGGTTGCGAGGCGAGAGCAGGAAAGAAGGAGGAAGAGCTGGTGATTCGAAGGATCGATGGATATTTGGGAAATGGCGGGAATCCTCGTCCGATTTGAATTTACGGGGAAATTTCTCGAATATAAACGGATGGATGGGGCAGTAGCGCGTAAGACGTGCGCGCGTGAGGTGCGCGTGGAGGGTGCGCTTAAATTCTCCTCCTTTGGTTTTTGCGTCACGTTATCCCCCTTCGTCACGGCAATCGAAGGCTCGCCATTTTGTCATTTTGTCAGGGCCCGATGACATCACTATGACATCACGATCTTCGGCACGAGTTTGTAACGTGACCCGGCGATGTCGACTACGGAGACCGAGGCGACTCGACTGGCAATCGGCTATAGCGTTTCCCAAGCAGGGCCTGTTGTGACTACTTTTATTTTCTTCGTAGACATAAATAAACGATTGTCGCCATCTTCGGACGTCTTCGTTATTATCGAAGCTGCCTACCGGAGAGTCTCTTATCGGAATTTGCAATGCCGAGAAGACTCTTTAGAGATAAGAGAAGAGCAGTTGGAATTAAAAGGAGACTCTATCTCGTTGCTGGTAAAAAGGAGAGATCGGTAAAAGAGAAAGATAAGGAAAACAATAGACCGACAGAGAGATACCGAGAAAGGGAAAGGATTGGAATACTTGGAATGGAAATACGTGGAATTTGGCAAATTATTAAAAAAACGAACTGGCAGAGAATTTGTGGAATAGCGGGATTATGAGTGGTTTCTTACGATGGTCGTTGGAAAGAAAGAAAAAAAAAAAAAAATTCTTGGGCAATGAAATATCACAGAACCGACCGAGAATCCCTGAAAGGCGCGCAAAGGACTCCCGTCTCAGCTGGATTCTAATTCAATTGCGCCAACAGGAACACGGAGGGTTTGTCGCGGTTCAATGTCGCGAGCGATCAAATGTTTTCGCGTAATCGTAACGCTTTTTCCTTTCTTTTCCTTTCTTTTCCTTGTCTTTTCCTTGTCTTTTCCTTCGTTTAAAACGTTATTCGCCGAGCACGAGGCGACGCAGCCCGTAGCCTCGTATCGTGCGCTTTCATTAAGGTCGACTACAATTTTCCAGGACGACCACGCGAAGCCCCGTAAATATGAGAGAACGTTGCCGCCGGGCTGGCAGCACTGAAAGGCGAGTTCTCAAAGACGAGTGGAAGAAATAAAAGTACGAGTATACGGAGAATATAAAAAAGAAACAATATTTTTAAAAAAAAGTGTAATACGGTCGTGTCCTCGATTCAGCATCGCATGGAGACTCGACGCCGGACTACGGCTACACAGGAGAGAGAGGGAGAGAGAGAGAGAGGGAGAGCTTCTCCTGGAACAGTGAGGTCCATTTGTCCAGAGGCTGCTGACGAGATAAGACCAGCTAGAATAATTTCATTCTCGCAAAAAGAATCGTTCACGGGGGCGTCTCGAATGTGTGCAGGAGAAACGTGCGTGTCGACGTCGTCGCAGTCATGTGAATGAAAACCAGTTCCTGCCTGCGAAGAGTCACGAGGAGAGAGAAAGAGAGAGAGAGAGAGAGAGAGAGAGAGAGAGAGAGAGAGAGAGAGAGAGAGAGACCGACCCTGGTCTTCCTCTCCTTCGTTTCCATCGATCGCGAGTGGGAGCGATCCTATAACAAAATACTCGATTCTCCCCGTCGATTCCTACTGGCGGTTTCATCCAGTTTGAGCTGTTTGAATAATTAAAAATTATGTAACGGTTAGTTTCTTGTCTCCCCCCTTTCCTCCTCCCTCTCTCTCTCTCTTTCACTCTACATATCGCTCACTCTGCTTTTTTCGTGATATCGTTATCTCTCGCTCTCACGGGCTCTCTCGTGTTATCGCCAGTGATTCGTCGACTCTCCCGAGTCCTCTACACGTGACTCGAGCGATAAGGCGAACCTGCAATGGAAAGCTACGTCGCTCGGCGGTCCGAGAAAAACGTTAAAAGTACAGGCAGGCGCTCTCTCTTTCTCTCTCTCTCTCTCTCTCTCTCTCTCTCTCTCTCTCGTGGCGCCTGTACACCCTGTGTCTCATTTGTTTTCCTTCCGTCTCTACTTTTCTATTTGGTCCATGCGTTTGGACTATGTTTAGATGTCGTCCCCTCCCCTCAGTCTTGTCCCGTAAGGCCGCCTGTGCATGAATACAAGTACGTACGCGGACTGAGATTGTCGCTCGCCAAATTCCAAAGGTTTTATCTGGAACTGGTATTCGAGCGCTGGCAGTATATTAATTCTCTATGAGAATGACTCAATAGGACGTCGTCGACTGGTCTAGGATATCCTCGCGCGTCGCCTCGTTACTCACCGTAGAGAAGTATCCGAGTCCTGTGAGTCCGGCTTTAAGAAAGTCCGCGTCTCGTTAGAGAGAATAAATAATGGTCAGCCGTAACAGAGATATATAGCCGATAAGGTTAGAGATCCGGAGAAAAAAATATATGACGAACAAAGAGAGAAGAGGGAAAAAAAGAAAAAGAAGATATCACGGTTAAATAGCCTGGAGATTTTTTGCCAACTGGATTCGGCCACCACAGATCGGTTATCCTCGGTATCGTTCGGTTTTCATTTGAAATTCTCGAGGCACGACGACGCCGAGTTCGAAAGCGATGACAAAGGGGTTAATGTTTTTCCCAGTGTAAGTCACGCTTAAAGGCTGCCAGCCTGCTACGTGCTCGGGAAGTTGTGTGCCCTGTGACGTCACTCGGACGGCTGGCAACGTCGAGAGCGGCGTTGCCAAGAGCAGCCACCCGACGCCGGAGACTCGAGGCTGACTTTCCGTTGGAGCCGACGGGATGCCCTTGCAATTTGCCAAACGGCCAGATCCCAGTGGACGCTCGACGAAGGTGAAAAGATTTCCGCTGGGATATCGATGCGACGGGCCAATGGCGCTGCCGTCGCCAAACGGCAAGAAGTCTATTCCGATGTAGGAAATAGGGAAATCCCAGCGTCGCTGGGGGCAGACGAAACAGCCATTCTGTCACGTCACAGCAGCGGCTAAGCCGGAGAAAATCAATCCGGTTCCTCTACTAACCTTTCGTGAAAAAAGCGCCGCCACGGTTGGCACTACTACCACCGCCGAAAACGTCGCTGGCCTTTAAGGGTCCGTTGCGATATTGACCCGACGTTGCGTTAGGTTATTTCTGTCGGGTTCGTGTACCTTTCCAGGTGCGTCGCACTCGAGAGCTCTCTTAGCATTAACATTTTTTCTATCTTCGTCTTCCAGTCGCTAATAACTGCGTGCGAGAGAGAGAGAGAGAGAGAGATAACGCTTATTTCTCTACATAGATGCCAATTCAAGCAAATCTGAGTGTAAGTTGATCTGTTCGAAAAGCGGGCCTTGCTGCTACGTCCTTGGCCCGTATCGCTTAAGATTAAAACTCATGACGCGTGAAGGATGCTGCGCGGAGCAGCTTCGTGATACATAGTTTTCTCTTTCTTTTGGCCCCTGTAATCTCTGCGGGTGAAGAGAAAAAAAATTTAGAAAAAAAAATATGAAATGTCAATCTTTGGTCGTGATTAACGAATGGTTCATCCGAAAAGGAGCACAAGTTGCGCCGCTTGCGTTTCCTCCTCTACTCGAAAGTACCGTGCTCTGACACGGATTTCTGATCGTGGAAATGACCGAACCGGTCCTGCACTCGGGGGACTCTTTCAAGAGCGCGCACGGACCGTCGAAAATCCAGTCGGAAGAAGAAGAAGAAGAAGAAGAAGAAGGAGAAGAAGGAGAAGCAACCGGCGAAAACGTTAAAAGACCAAAAGACAGAGAGGAGCGAGAGAGAAGAAAGAATCGTGAATTCTCGTGGTCGCCGACTCGAAGCTCGTTTAACTGCGTCCGAACGAAAATAGTTTTTGTTTGGATTCAGCTCTGCGTTGAGTCAATGGGATGACGTCGGTAAGCAAGAGTGGCCGCTCGAAAAAATTGCGTCGTATCGAAATCATGGCCGACCGAGTATCTCCCGATAAATTTACGAGCGAGAATTACCTCTTTAAAAGAAACAACGACCGTCTAGTAAACGACAGAATCGTCGATCGAGAATCATCGAAATAGGCTACGAATACGCGCATCGCCTCCCAGCAGACGCGCCAGAGAGACAAAGAGCCTCGTAGATCTTTTAAAGAAGCAACGGCGGGCGGCACGTAGGGCTTTAAAATTGTCGTTTCCGTAGGGAGAGCGAGTGCGAGAGAGAAGGAGATCTTACTACGTCGCGTCCTGACGTAGATATAAATAAGGTCGTGGTGGTTGGCGACTCGAGTGCGCGTGGACCTTCGGCAGCGTCGACGGCAGCGCCATCTACCAGGATCGACGTAGTAGTTGCACGCCGGGAGCCACGTAATTCCGATAGGAACAACTCGACCACGTACACACATGTATATATATACATATAATACCTACGTATCTCTAGCGAACGCCGTCATTTTCGAGCGTTACACAGTCAGACTGCGAGCAGCCATGCTATATGGAGCGTTGACAGCATGGCGAGGAGGAGGACGAGGAGGACGCGGGGAGAACGAAGAGAGTCGGAACGACGAATCATCGTACGAACAAGGCAGTGTGTAACTTTTGCTCTTACGCAACCAGAGACAGAGACACTTAGCGGCCTGTTTCCATCCTACGTCACAGCAGAGCGTCTTTCCGTCGTCCGTTTCCCCGCTTCCTCCTTCTGCCCGCGAGTAAATACAAACGCAGCTCCCACTCTTTCTCTCTTTCTCTCTTTCTCTCTGTCTCCGGCACAGATTCCTATAGCCACCTAGAGAGACATAAACACTGCACTCGATATCGAGCGTAGGTCGTATGCGATCGTAGTCATCGTAATAATCGTAATCCACACGTAGTAGCCCTACGCGTTATCATCGTAGACTGTGTGCGGAAGAATGATAATACTGACGTCACGCTAGCTCATCGAGCCGTTAGAGTCGCCAGCCGTGCGGATGACTGTAACTCGGTGACTCGCTGTATCCTCGAGGATGTAGTAAGGCGAGTTGAGGCGAGTTGAGGCGAGTTGAGGCGCGTTAAGGCTTAGCGTGAAAGAGGCCAAGTGTAGTTACGGTACGTTGCGCAACATGGCGTCCTGCTGCCTTGGCGCATAATAGCAGCGACTTTCGAGAAGAACGTTCTAGACTCGACGCTGAGAATATAGTGAAGCTATAGGTAGGCGGCGAACTGTCGCAGTCGACCCATCCTTCGCTAACTTCAGGTTCCTTGGCAGTTAGTCGCAGGGAGCCTCCCTGGCTGTGGTAAACAGCCGAGCAGCTGAGAGAGAGCACGTTCCGATAACCGTTGGCTCCGTCGTGTCCTACTGCTTCTCTACTACGTGATCCGGAGGAAGGGAAACTTTGCCGGGTTGGCAGCTCCTGTGTTCCTGTCGGTGGTGACGGTGGTGGTGGTGGTGGTGGTGGTGGTGGTGGTGGTGGTGGTGGTGGAAGTGGTGGTGGGTGGTGGTGCCGCTGGGATAAAAATGAGGGCTTTCGGTCGATCGAGCAGCACCGCGTTGCCGCCGTCAACAACGGCTAGTAGCGCCCGGTCTTCCTCCTCGTCCTGTAGAAGCTATTCCGTGATGTCATGTATTCGCCCAAATTTATACGCTTGTTTGTAAACAGCAGAGTTAATGGCGGCGCTGCTTGGCAGGTATATCTTCTGTCTTCGTTGCTCCCGCGCGACTGGCTCCTCTTCGCTTCTTCTTCTTCCTCGCAACATTGGACGTCACGTCATCCTGCTGCCGCCGGCTGCCCGATGTCCCGTCCGAGAGAGGCTAACGTCAAAGAGAGTAAAAGGAGACTGGAGGGAGGAGAGAGGGAGAGAGAGAGAAGCGGGAGACCACACAGAGGAGAATATACGGGCCAGCGGAATCAGGAACGCACGGAGTGACCACCTACAGTCAGCATTTCTATTATGCATGGAGGATTTGGCTGATTGGACCAAGTCGTGCGCGAGGGAAGCCTCCTGATTGGTTATTTCCCTTCGTCTGGACTCGGAAACTCTTCCTCTGGAACGCGGAGATGAGTGGAGCTTATAACCACGTGCAATGGAATTCTCTTCCGTAGCGGATGATGCTGCCCGAGTGCGCGAAACTCTCTCCTGCTCCTCTCTCCCTCTCTCTCTCTCTCTCTCTCTCTGTCTCTCTCCTTGGAGCAGAATATCGTCTCCGGGTGAACCCCAAGCCAGCCCCGCCACGCCACAGTCTTGCACCTCGGTCAATATCAGGCCGAGTTCCAGCCATGCACGCTGCGCATTAAACCCTCCCCCGTTAGCTTCGCCGACTCGAAGCTCCTCGTCGCTCTATTTTCTTCCAGCAGGAGTTTTCAACCTTTACAGTCAATATTCCACATTCCACACAAGATAATCAGGATAGCAGATACCGAGAAGAGCACAAGTTAGCACAGTTAGCAAGGCGATCTCATCCCAGGCACAGCTGCTCCGGAGGAAGAGCCTGAGGTTTCCTCGAGCTCCCACTCGTCGTCCTGATCCTCGCAGCCGGCCGTCACGCGGCCGTGACTACGTTTGCAAATTACCAGGACGTCCGCCTTCTCTAGATCCCAGAACAAGATCCTGGTGCGTCCAGCGATATCCCCTCGAGGATGACGACGTATGGAGATTCTAAGGGGACGAGCGCATCGAGCTCCTGGGGCCTTTTCCTAAATGGCATCGCCCCGAGGACTCCCCGCGCGCGGTGCTCGACTTCGGGCGACTTCGGGCAACTTCGGGAATCGTCGCGCGTTGCATATTGCACCAGGTAATGGTGAGATCGCGTGATAGCCAGGTTATACACATTGGGTAGGGCAAAAACGTACGAAAGTTAGGAAACGCGATATCGCGTGTCTCGCGTGCGTTACGTCGCGTGCGTCCAGGACCGAACACGCAAATTTCCTGGAGCCTGGATTAACTGCCCTCACGCATCAATTCACTGTAAACTATCCCCGGCGGAGTGACTCCATGCTTTTGTTTCCTTAAACGATCGCAAAGTATAGCTCCTATGTCGTAACGCAAAAATACAGTACAAGAGGACGAACTTATTTCCTGATAGGTGAATGCCTGACTCGAGGACGGGCGTCGCGATCGAAACGAGTATCAATCGTATCTTGGAAACGCTTTGTTTATGCCTCGTGCACAGTCAAACATCGTATCGTGAAATTTCGCAATGTGTACTGGCATTAACCTTGGGCATTTTATCGCTCAGCTAAAACCCAGCGACGTGTTGCGGTTCTCTCGTTGTTAAATCACTATAACGCTCGTGTTTATCCTTTCGGTTGGCGCCGTTTGCAGAAGCCGTCACTCAGGAGCACAAAGACTGCGCACGGAGGAGGCAGACAGAAAATACGATGAGAAAACGATACACTTTGAGCCGGCCGATTAACGCGTCCACGTGGCCGATACGAATATGGAAATTTACAGCCGGCAGAAAGAAGGAAGACGCGTTCCTGATAATCGATGCTCCTCGTGAATGAACTTTAGTCGCGCCAGGGCGCGTTGCTCGAACGTCGAGCACCTCCGCCACGTCAGCGTCTTGCATAACACGAAGCCGACCTGTCGTCCGGGCGATTCTGATGACGCGCACTCGAGTCACGTGGTACAAAAGTTTGATGATACAGCAACCGTTGCCATGGCGACGCGCGTCGCGTGGGAATAATAAAGGAAAGAAACAAAAGCAAAAAAAAGAAGCTCGCGCGGCCGAAGACGATGACTCCGTCGTCAGCCTGTGCGATAATCGACGGTTTCGTCTTTTCTACGTTGCGCAGACATCCTGGCATCGAATATCCGATGACGACTTTGAGACTCGTCCGGCTCGCATCAGCTCCTTTACGATTCTCAAGGCTTCCCGCGTTTTATAGCCATTTATCGATTCTCCTCTCTTAAATAACACAGGCGCGCGTATCGATGACTCTTTAGATATTTTATTTTCTAGTTACGCCGTGGAACGTCATTACTTTGCTTCAGGACTATTATTATGACTGTCCCTAACTGTCACTTGTGCTGCGCGCGCACCTTTTTCTATCGTTAGTCTTGGCTACGTCATCGGCACGTGTTGTTATAGTTACTACGGCACTTTGCTATAGGATGATATAGGATAGCTTCGAGCCTGGTACCTGCTATCTCGAATTTCACTTTTCTTTGTTTCGAAGCAACCCCTCGCCGTTAGGCTATACTGGCCAGTCGACCAGTCGACCAGTCGACCAACCAACCAACCAGGAACACCTGACGCCGAGTCTCGTGTGTACCTGTGGCAGGTGAATCGAGCAGTCAGGTGCCACAACAGATGGGCGCCTTCACTCAAGAAAGCGTTATAAACGGTCTATCATAAAATGTGGGTTAGCAGCGATGACTAACACGGGCCGCGTGCCGCCGCGGAATACATACCTCGTGTCTACGTTTCTTACGTCTCTTACGTTTCTTACGCTCACAGGAGAATATCACGCTATGTAATAATGCATACCAAATCCTTTGGGTATTTTATATTCTCTACACGGTGGCGTGGAAATAAAATGGCCACTTTGTAACAGTCGGAAATACTTTTCGAGAGGCTCGCAATTCCGTTATTTTATATCGTAACAGCGTGCGAGTTCGATTCGAGGAAATTCTTACGACCACGTGTAATTGATATAGAAATTCGTGGAAAATACGTAACTTCCGGTTTGCACAGCTTATTTAAATTATATTTCCTTCTTTTTTTTTTCATGCTGAAACCTTCTCTATGACTCTGTGTCGTAACTGCCTTCTTCGAGTTTAAATAATTTTTCAATGCGGTAGAAATCGAAAGTGATTCTTCCTTTTGCTGTCTCTGTTGTCCGTTATAATACGCGACTTTCCGTGTCTCTCTCTGTACATATGTATAAACAGTCACGTGTAAGAATACGATAACGAAAACGTGAAGCGTGCGCGGTATCTTTTACTACGTCGCGATTCTCGCATCGTTGCGCGTAGAGTCCATCATACATGAGCACGCATAGATTCCACCTGCACGTGCATCCGATCGCACGTACGTCCATTTCGCAAAATCGGCAGTCGCGTTTTTTTTATTTTTCCTCGCCGAGGCCACCAACGCTGCCAGGTAAACAGAACCAGTGGAATCAACGGACGACGATTGGTCCTCGAAGATTTTCGCATAAAAGGCAGGAGTAATTTTCGAAGGAAGCGAAGGAAGCGAAGGCAGTCTGGTCCCTTATAAGCGCCTAATGCCTCGCTGGTAAACAGCAGCTGGGAGTTTGGATTATGGTCCGATTAGATGGGATCCTAGAATCACTCCTGGTAGAAATGTTATCGGTGGGGAATCGCAGCTGTTTCCTGTTTTGGGCCCAGACACTCCTCCTCTTTGTCAATGAGTCCGTTTCTCCTGGTAGGCTCTGTCTAATGGTAGTTGCTCCTCGGGGCGATGTCGATCAGAAGACAAATTGGGCCCTTTTTCAAGGAGCTACGGAAGGAATGTCCTAACGAGCCGAAGGACAAGCCTGAGCAAGAGGTATAATGGCTGCTAATGATAAATGTTTACAAATTTTTTGTCGATCCGCACGACTATAGTATAAATAAATAAAGGTAGATCATTCTGTACTCTGTATGTTAAAATTATCGATCACTGGTAAACTAGTTCCGGAAGCATCCACGGGGACAGTGTCTACGTAGGTAGATGGTGGTTTTCGCGTGCGGCCATCTTCTTGGGAGTTCCTTCGTCGATCGTGGTTCTCAAGCAATTTACCAAGAGTCCTGAAGGTCCGAGTATCGGGAACTAGGAGGTGGAGGAGGAGGATTTCCTTCTTCGTCTCGGAACTCACGTACCAACGATACTTTTACAATGTTTTCTTTTCTCCACTTTCATGTATTCCTCCAGCAGTGTTACCAACCTCGCCCATCGTCGTTGGCAGCACCTCGCAGCTAGGTGCTGCCATTACCGAGGTCAGTGGTTCTCAACTTTTTTTTTTTTTTTTGTAAGAAACTGATCGGACAACTGTGTACACAGTAAGAGTGAGACATGCGGAGCACGAAGTTAACACTTGAGTCGATATAAAGAGAATCGGTTGGTCGATACCGTAAAGGAAATAAGAAGAAAAGTCACGCTACGTCCGCGTGTCAGTGAAGATTCTGATAACTTTGTTATTTACAGGCTGATAAGGCTTATCGTCACTAACGTAGATAACGTTTATGGATGCAAGAAGCCACGACAGACTCAATCGATAATGACGGAGATAGAGAAATTGTCATTACGGAGGAAGTGAAAAAAAAAGAAAAGACTCGATTAGAATGCTTGATAATTTTGAAATTTGCTAGAAAGGAGTAGAAACGTCGAGATAGGCGGCTGGTTAGGATCCCGGAATACAAGGTGGCCCCGACCAGGAGAAAGAGCTTTCTCGAAAGTAAAGCCGTGTGGATGCTCCTCACGTATCCCGTAGTTCCGAGGGCGCCCTGAGCACGGCTGAGCACGGCTGAGCACGGCTGAGCACGCCCGAGGACGGCACGGAATACTAGGGACCAGCGTGTGCCGTGAATACGGTCCAGGATCCCGAATACACGTCACATCGAGGTCGACCGTATGCTCGTCACGGCCTCCAGCGCTGCTACCCCGTCCCTCGTTATGCTTCCCTGCATTAAGGCAGGACGTTTCGGACTTGGGAGGAATTTGAAATTTTAAAAGGAATATCCTTAGGTGGTCAGCGCTCTCTCTCCTTTATTTTACCTAGTTTCTAGTTCCCAGTTCCTTGTTCCTTGTTCCTTGTTCCATCTCTGACTTCTCTTGATTTTAACGTTCTAGACACGATAGCCAAGAGGCATAACGTGGACAATCTTTCCTTTGGACACGTTCCTTAAATTATTCAGTCGTGATCGCCACCCTCCTGTAGGAGTTCCGGAAGATCCTGCTTGGTGGTCCGAGAACGTTCATGAGTAATTTAATGACTTAATGACTCTTGCTTTGTTCTCTCGTACATTTCTTTTATTTTTCTTTTCGCTTAGTCCTGGTCGTTACTCTCACGCTCTCCCCTTTCTCCCCTTTCTCCCTTTTCTACATCACCTCCATCAGCCCCTGGCTGGCTGCACGTAGAAAACTCGCAAGAGGATACCGCAACCGGCTGGAATCTGTTTAGAGGAACGATATGGGATCCAATTGTAATTCATGATACACACCTTGGTTCGCGGTGAAAATCTTTCGAAAAAACTACGACCGCTCGGCATTATTCCTATTCCGCTTGATTCCTTTATTCGTCCTTCGATCCCTCCGTTCCTTCTTTCATTTATTTCACTCTCCTCCTCCTCCTCCTCCTCCTGCCTGTCTCTCTGCGCACATAACGTAACCCCGAAGCCCCCACCTGGTTCTTTCGAGTTTTCAGATATCTTACGGAAACCGTACAGCTCACAGCGTCGACTCTTGAATACCGAGAGGAGGAGGAGGAGGAGGAGGTGGTGGTGGAGGTGGTGGAGGAGATCGGCTCTCCTTACTACGTGGGAAGCATTTGCAGACTCGACGGGACGTTGCTTGAATTCCGAATGGCTTTGTTTTACATTATGGAAGAGATGAGAACTCCTTTTAATTGGTAGGCACTTCGCACAGGGTGACCCAGGAATCCCATAGAAACAAAAAAATAAAAATACTAATTCACTGTACAAAATGTCAGGTTCCAAATTACAGCTACTGTTATTATTATACAAAATGTCTGCCATGTTCCCGTACGAATTTCATTGCGGAATAAAGTCCCGACGTCTGTGGAAGGAAAGTGGGGGGACGCGACGTCCTCCGAATATGGTTAAAATCTCCGTGTGGTCCGGATCGATGGAAAACTGCGAGACTCCGTTTCTACCCCAGTCCGATCCTCCAGGAGCGCGTTTTGTTTGTCGGCATTTATTTATCCTTATTTTTCTTCTTTCCTTACGCGTTTCTTCCCAGTTGGCAAACCTGTTATTATCTTCTCGTTCGATGCAATAACGAGGCGTCTACAAACAAACCGATCCCTGCAGCTTCTTCCTTAGGTTGCGCACCTGACAGAAGGATCATCCAAAGGTGTCCAGCTGACACGTTCCAATACCAAATAGAGATTTTATTGAGGACGGCGCAGCCATCGCGTTCGGATGCTGCTGATGCTGCTACCGCGTGGTCCATTACGAATCTTTGAGATCTGCCCCGCTCTTGTCTTCTTACTTCTTTTTGTTTTTATATTATGACCAATGTCAAAATCTGAACTTGAGCAAATTTTCAATTGGATATTAAATGTCATCCACTGGTTTATGTAAATTTATAAGAGCGAGAGTGATTAATTGAAAAAATTACGAATACAGATTGAACTTTGGATCTTGGAGATAATTATTATATGATCTTAAGTAGGGATGCTGCGATTGTCCAAATGGTTCGATCGCGAGATTAAAAAATTATTTGCCTCCTGTGAGGTTTGAACTCACGACCCCTGGTTTACGAGACCAGTGCTCTGCCACTGAGCTAAAGAGGCTCGCATGCTAACCGGTAATGATTACATCCTTTTCAAGGTGATGTGCCTGTTTGACATTTCAGAGACACCTTAAGGGGTAAATACGAGATTTTAGTCCAGGTACGATAACGCAAATGGGGTTTATCGTCGATATTTATTAATCGCGAACTGTTCCAATGCTGGAAACTGAAAAAAAGTTAACCGAAAGAAATAAAAAATAAGATGCGACGTATCCCCTCGCTATGATAATTTTAATAACGTTTCGCGTATCGAAGGTTGGTACCCAGTACATTAAGGGTGGCTTCAAGATGGCGCAGGCAAATTCATGAGCAACCCTTAAGAAAGTAGGGAGACCCTTAAATCCATAGTGACGCAAAGCAGATGTCTCTCCTGTCACTTCCCGTTTTCGCGAGCATTAAAAAAAAAAAAAAATCTCCCTAAAATACATAGAGTCGAGCGCCGTCTCGCACCCTCCCTTATTCGTGCTCCTATCGGTGGCTCAATAGGTCTCTGCGTCCCTTCCTTAAAAGGGACAGATGTTAGGCCGTCTTAAAGATTTTCGGTGGGGACCCTTTGAGACGCAATAAAGGCCCAACGGAATGAACCGGGCTGGGACTATTGTGCGATTAAGCAGATGTTATACCGTCAATGCGCAATATATAATGTGTCCCGGCAAACAAAGGATTCCCAGGCAGCTTTCCAAGGGCGTCTTTCGCCATTGCAAAAGGTATTTTTGCATTTTCGCAAATTTCCTTCCTGTCATGTTCCTCCTTTCTTTCGCGTGCGATACTCGAATACTTTTGTGCTTGGCCCCCCTTTGCTCCCCCCTGCTCCCCCCAGATGCACCGTTCCAATTCTTTCGAAGCTCCCATTACGCTTACTACGAGCTACCAGGCAGTCTTACCAACTGAGCCAGCGAAAGGAACTAGCCAGACGCAAAACGGTAGGTCCCATCCGCGCACGATTCATCGCCGAGAAATTGAGGAGAGAATCGCAGCAGCTTCGCGTAGTCGAATACGTCAAAATCCGTACAACGACCTACGCCACTAGCTATATCTATATTGATGCACGTGGCTATGTATATATGGACGTGCATTCTCAGACGCGTGACGCATTATTACGTTTTTGTCCGATGCCCGCGTGGTCACGCCGTCGGCGTCGGCGTCGGCGCCGTCGAGTAGCGGACAAAGCCGTCCGTTCGTTTTTAATTGGATTTCCTCCTTTCAGTCTCTCAAAGTCTTAAAGTCTTAAAGGCGACCCTCGATACCGACAATTGGGTCCGTCGCGACGCTTCGCAGTTCGCACCAGTTCGCATCGAGCCACAACAACAAAACGACGCCGGTTCTGCGAATCGTCGGAGCGTCGTGTCTTCGCTCGAACGTAAATCCCGTCGTCGTCTTTGTCGCCGAGTAAAGGAAGGACGACGTCTTGGATCATGACGCGTCCTACCGGGCGTCGGATCGATCCTGTGCCACTTTTTTCTGGAACGTGTCTCAGGAAGAAGAAGAGAAAATTGAGAGAAAAAAGCTTTTAGCCAGGATCAATGAAAAGGGATGGTATCGTTGTATAATAATAATAATACGGCGTAGGCCAAAACCCTAAAACGGGCACAAAGTAACCTTCGAGTAAATTCCCGTTGGACGAAGGTGGACTCGCGCCCGTAATATTCTCTGGCTGAACGTCGCAGCCAGCGCTGCGGCCGGTGGGACCAACCTCCGCCGGTACCCTTGAACCTAGCAGACGCTCGCAGCGTTGCCGCCTCCTGCAACTATGCCGAGGCTTTCATCGGAAGAATTTCATGCCCGCCACTGTTGCTCGCCGACGCTTCTGACGTCACGCGTTGCGCGCGCGCGCGCGCGTCTCTCTCGTCGTTACGTAAAAAACGTGGCTGGCAAACCCGAAGCCCCCGTTGTGCCCCACTTAGCCTGCGCTACCTGCCTGCCACCCTGAGAATCGGAGGGGGGACAGGATAACCCGCCATCTTTATTCCTCTTCCTCTTATTCTTCTCTCCCGAGAGACGACCAGGGACTTTCTTTCTTTTCCGTTGCACGACCAGCCACTCTGCTCCTATAGGCTCCTCTTATCTTTTTCTACCATATGAATTTTTTCAATCTCGACCTTAACCCACTGCTCCCCTGCGCTGCTTCGATAAAGTCCCTTTGTCAAAATTCGAGAGTTCACCGGCTGCTACTCGATTCGCGTTTCGAGTATTCGAGTACCGTGCGCCAGTGTAGTTACGGGGTACGCGCGATATGTACCGGGGAAAAATTTTGCTGCCCGAGATTTTGACTTGGGAAAAAATTAGATTTTTGAGTTTTTCCATACATCGCGTGAGTGGGAGAGAGAGAGAGCGACTTATGGGGATTGACGGGCGTTGGAGAAGGACGGAGATACGGCTGAACCGAATCGCCTCTCTCGATTTCTCCTCAAATTACACATTGAACGTTGAAAATACTAAAAGTTCCCGCGAGTCACGTATTTCGATATATTTTCGCAATTCGACCATAAACTTTTAACAGTTTATCACACTTTTGCCCATAAAATATTTTTAAGCTCTGCCGTAACAAAGACTCCGTGACCTGTCAAATGTGATGGGTGATGCCTCCAGGCTGGATATCTCTCTATATCTCTCTGTTACCAGTCGAGTGTCTCGTTTAATGCCGAGACTCTCCTCTCCTCTCCTCTCCTCTCCTCTCCTCTCGCCATTCTGCTCTTCTCACTCCTGTGCCATTTACGAGAAGAACCGGTTTCGCTTTTTGCGCTCGGCGAGTTCGCTAAGAATGTTGATTTTTGCGATACGTACCCGCTCGGAACAACCTAACCCGGCGTCGTTATCGCGATGAGCCCGCGAACACTCACGGCCTTCATTTTCGAGCATATTTCGATTCGCGTCCATTTCCCAAGTCCTAGAAATCCTTAGTGCATTCTAGATAACAGCGAAACCATAAGCTAATCGTGGCACTGTCATTCCTTTACGCGTTAATAAAATCTAACTAAAAACTAAACGCAGACCTGGACAAGATAAGCGTCCAGACTTAAGAAACGGTACACTCGCACGTTATCTACATTTATGTATCCACGTGTACTCGAGGAAGACACGTCGAACGCATCGCGATTTCAGCGCCGTTCGCCTCCCTCGAAGCACATTTCTGGCTTCGTCCTCGTTAATTATTCGTGGCGCGATACGTCGCCGAAAATATTTTTACTACAAAACGTGTCCAGCATTCGCTAAGACGCGTTCGAGGCAGCCCGCTATTGTTCTCACTAACCTACAGCACTGTTGCTCATTACCATTTTTCATTCGTGACCGTCTTCCCAACGAGCCATTTTCTTTAAATAGAACCAACAACAAGGTGACTCGAGAATCGCGGACACCGTTCAGGTATCCGCTTTTGCCATCTATGCTTTTTCATGGTCGCCGCCTGATTACATTCACTTTGTTTTACATCCGCGCAAGCGATTCCATCCGTGCCTTCTTGGCAAAGGGCTTCCTGCGATCTTCCCTTCTGTCTGGATATAATCTGGATACGCGAAACGTAGCCTCCTGCGTCCAGGACTTCCGTTTACGAATCCTTTACCACGGGGAGACAGAGCTGACCACTGCAAAATACTTTGCGAATATTCTGCTTGGAGCTTCCATAGATATTCGTCCTTATACTCTTTTGAGTGTTGGATAATTCTTGGCTCATTTTTTAGGACCGTTACTTAACTAGTCCGATGGACGAGACAGTCCAGGGGACACTTGCCGTTTTCATTCAAGATATTTAGATGGTACTGGAAATTGATGCTGGAAGCGTATCTTCTCTCTACGCACAATCGAAACCGGTTGTGCCTGAGACTTTCGAAAATTCCATTACGACGTACCGAGAACTTCCACGGTGTTTGAGCATCGCCGGGTAGCCTCACCGTGGGTCCATTCGGTTGAACACCTTTTTTTTTATGTTCATTATTTACAGTTAGTTTAGCTAACTGGCACGTGTTTCATTTCTTCTTAATCCCACTGAATTGGCGACGCCTGGCAATCTTATCTCCTCAATAACCAATAGATGCTATATGTGTATATGTATACCGTGTTTGCTGAGTGGAAATGATATGTTAATTAAATGTATGAAATATTCACTTACCTTGAAAAGATTATTTGTCGTATTAATTGCTTCTTAGCAAAAGCACGTATTGCACAGTTTTTCACTGTTTCAGAACTCACAGTTAATATTTGCACTGTTACGTATGCGGAGGGAAATATTAAACGCCAATCGAGTATTAATGCCTGTTGCAATTAATTCGTAGCAGATTTTTTAAATGGCTTGAAATAATTGACTTTCTGTTTCTAAAACGCAAATATGATGCAAGATATTTCAATCACTCACCCTTTCTGCACCGAAGACGACTTCTCGCTGCTCATCATCGACATGTACGAAGTTGGCTGCTCTGGTTTCTCTCTTCTAACTGAAAGAAGGTCAGTTTAATTTTGATTTTCAGGTATTTCTGGTCTTTCAGTATGCAAAAGGTAAGTTGCCGAAACCCGGGATTGAACCGGGGACCTTTAGATCTTCAGTCTAACGCTCTCCCAACTGAGCTATTTCGGCTCGTGTAGTATTTCTCATGTAAAATGCCGGTTCAGGAGCATTGCGATTTATTTGTTAAACAAAATATTTTTTACAATTTGCTTTCTGATGTCGGTGTATATTGGAATACTAAACAGTTTTTAATATTTTCAAGCCGAGACAAAATTTCAGTCGTGAAAGATAACCATGTAGTATCGTAGGAAATAACTTATGAGTTTTGTCAACGATGGCACCACTGTACAGCGTAGGATATTTTTGTCACATTGAACTACGTTACCATAATAAAGAACTGGTAACTTCGTATGAGAGATAGTTGGCAAATTACCGGCGAGATATTCGAATAATATATTGATGGATATTTTTTTGCAAGTTTTGATTCAATGCATTTAGGAAAAAAAACAAAAAACCTATACAAATTTTACCTTAGTAATACTTACTGGATTTAGGTTTGGTACTTTCAATTCTTATTAGTTTATCTTCGATCTTGCTGGTTAAAGTTTCTTGATGCTTCCAATCATTAATTTCTTTTCGTAGCATGAACACTGCCTCATGATTATTTATGTTTGGGCTTTCTAAGGGTGGTCTTGTTGATTGTCTACTATTTTCAGTGAAGTCTGCTTCGCTGTATATTCGTTTTTGATTTTGAGGAAGATATGGTTTTGCTCTTGCGTACTGTGGTTTTTGGGTGGTATCTTTAGAGGCATCATGCAATTTGCCTCGGGAAGATAAATTGTCACGTTGCTTTTCTGGCGATTGACGTGGAGGGAGCTTCTTATTAATCGACATTCCTGTACTAACAGAATCAGAAATTGTCAGGGTTGAATGATTTTTCTTGTTCTTCTGTAAAGATCCAATGCCCTTAGGTGTACTCCATGTGCGATTTTCCAGCAAATCCCTCGTTTCTAATCTTACAAACTGCGCAGTGTCATTACGTGAAATTCCTTTTCCACATGATTTTCTCGTCACTGGTTTCTTTTTACTCTGAAAAATCAAAATTCTTGATAAAAGATAAAACTCAACTACCACCAAGATTACGTAGCACGTAATGCAGCAGACTACGGAACATATCATCAATATCTCATTGTATTTCTCACATTTTACAGTACATCTATTAAAAAGGAAAGTAATTATAGATATAATTGTCTTGCAATCAATAACCAATAATTAATAATAATTCTGAAGTATTAGTTTCAGTGGATGCAGTAGCGCCATCTGGACGAGAGGATGTTATATAAATGTAAATACAAATAAAAATTATTAGCAAAAGAAAAACTGCCCCTACTTGCAGTATTAATATAATTACTATAATCAACCTAACATCAATGTAACCAGTCAACTATAAAATTGCCCTAGAAGAAGGGGGTTATAATAATCTTGAAGAGAACAAAATATCACAGAAGAAACATACTCACAATCATATTAAGGAGGCCTAAAAGGCGCGCATAAACAGCGCGTGGATCCCAACCGGGAAAAAATACAGTAACGCGATTAAGCCGTTACTGTATTTATGAAAAATTATCCCGGACGCGTAACGACTTTCGTCCAACATCTTAAGACTTAGAAAGAAATAAAGAAACACTTTACTGACAATTTACGAGATGGGACCAGAAGAACTTGTCATCACGTGAGACTCGTACTAAAACGGAACTTAATACTTTTCGTGAAATTTTCGCGAGCATTTCTTAAATTTTGACATACAGTTTTAATGGTTACGCTTATGTTTGTGAAGACTTTTTATTGTTTGACGGCCTGTCAACGGTTACCTGTTCCCGATCGGCTTCCGATATGAAACATCTGCTCGTACTGCGTCCTGCATTTAACAAAACGTCTTTCTTCTTTATGCTTCTGGCTATTAACTGTTTACTCTTCAATATTTCATCAGAACTTTCGGAGGAACTGCAGTTGTTAATTATATCATTACACTTTTAACGACCTTCTTTTTATCCAAATAGAGACTCTTTTGAGAGTGTGAATTTTACTACAAATGTCAACTAACCGTTGACTTTTTAAAAGTTACGTACAATAGGCGCAATTCGAATTCCGACTTTTTGAATATGTTCCTAAACGAATCAAAGCCAGCAATCTTATATAGGGAATAGTTTTGAGAACACGGAGCAAAGGTGTGCGCGAGACAGCAGACGATGTTTCCTAACCTTCATATATTCAGGAGTATATTCTAATATTGGGAGATCTGCATAGGATAATAATTGATATAATAAAAAATATCTGATAAGATTGTAAAATCTTTCAAGATGTCGATGCAAGTACCGGCTGACGTGGATGCCGAGCAGATTAAATCGGTATGTTCAGTGCTTTTATGTCAGAACATTTTGAAAAATCATAGTAATGCATTCTTACAGTGCATTTCAGTAATTTTATGTCTGCACAATTGAATATTTCATTATCATTGTCTCCAAACTCCTACATTCTATAGAGAGCATCATATATTACTGTCTAATTTTCAGTTTCGAGATTTCCTGACATCTTACAATAAACTCTCAGAAATCTGTTTCATCGACTGCATAACTGATTTCACTACGAGAGACGTTAGAGCCAAGGAGGAGAAGTGTGCTCTGAATTGTATGGAAAAGTACCTGAAAATGAACCAAAGGGTTTCACAACGATTCCAGGAGTTTCAGATGATAGCAAACGAGAATGCAATGGCAGCTGCAAAAAAACTAGGTCAATTGCATTAACACAACTCATTGGACAGCCAGAACTACGACAAAGTATCCTCATTCTCACATACTATATTAGTCATGGACTTGTTACCGTATAAAATGATTAAAGAATTGTTTTATTTTATATATCACCTGCCATTCATTTGTAGTAGTTTTTCATGTTCTACAATTGCATTAACTTCCAATGATCAGTGGATATTCTATTATCAGAGCGAATGGATACTGAGATCAAAACAATTTATTTTATAGAAATACACTGCGAAGGATTTTTTAAATAATAAATTAAGTGTTACGACCCCGCCTCGAAAGGATATAATTAAAAGGAGATACGAGTGTTTGACAAAGTAGATTATGTACTCTAGGGTACACGAAGGAATCATACATAAATTAATTATTAGGAAAGAAGTATGTACAGTAATTCCATACCGTATCATTTGTTACCCTGTTTAGAAACTTACATCCTAATGGATGATAATAGCTACTTCTTTAAATTATTACAAAGAAACCTTTGCCAATCGAACAAAAATACTTGTCGGATGTACGAAACATGATTCTTTAAAAGAGTTTTGTAAACTAGAATAGTTCGTGACGTACGACAAACAAAATTTAGAGAAAAAATTTCATACGTGTTCAATTAAAATTAGGGAAAAAAACCTTATATGTGTTCAATTAACACATAAGAAGTCGCTACTTATCCTTAAAACTTTCTACAACTATACAAGACCTCTCCTACCCACTATCATTGTTACAATATCACGGAAGTTTGGGAACACCTTCAACGTACAGTTATATAAATAAAATACTGAATAATAGAAAGAAAAAAAAAGTTCTACGTCCCATTTCTAACTAGACTTTGAGTGACCGAAACTATGATATTTTCCTTTTGTCTGCATATCAGCCTCCATGGCCTGCATCTCCCATCCAAAATGTGGTATTTGGACTAGATTTTGCATGGAGCCAATATTTTGGGTCTGATTAATAATCTGGGCTCCGAAGCTGGTACTAGAAATCTGTATCTCCTGATCCTGCATCATCGATTCAGGATTTGGTGAGTTCGGTGGGGTTTTCCTTAATCTTTTGTAATCCGAGATTCTATTTAACGACACTTGGTCCACGCATATCGCCTGCGTGGTGTGTCTTGTCTTGTACAAAACAGGACAACTCAAGTCACCCTTTAAACTGAGACTATAAAGATTCGCGAGTCTTCGCAGTTTCTCACGTTCCGGCTGTCGCATTGGATGCAATTTCAATTCGCTTTGACTCGGATCCTGCAAGAATCGTGAGACCTTCTCGTTAGCCGATGTAATTATCGAGTATCCTGGTTTATTGTCGACGTGTCGACGGCCGGCACGTATTTCCCGACCACTGAGGCCATCCCGGATCCATTGCATCCGTTGCCTGTAATTCTTCCTGACCTCATCTGACAGGTGCTCAATGCTGCCGTGTAATATCGCTTGGAACGCAGGATCCGTTGTAACTTTGTCTTCTGTTGTACTCTCGGTGTCATCCCACCAGCTTGACTCTCCGATCCAGTCTGATTGCTCGTCATCGCCTGGATCAATGAAACACGTTAATACACGGTGAAGGGATCACGTAGGATTTACTGCAATTCAGAAATTTACCTTCGCGATCTTCATCATTGGTTATAATTCCTGTTTCCGAATCACTTGATGAAATACTTGAACTCGATATACGAGAACAGTCCATGGCATCCTCGTTTTGGACTTTCCCACGGTTCTTTGACTTTGAATTACGGTTTGGCTTCGGAGCACGCATTTCACAGTCTATTGAACGTTCTCTGCAAGATCGTTTACGCTTTCCGCACCTTTTAATAACACACAATAATAGATAATTAGTTTGGTATTTAGGATTATTCGCTGTTCGTATAATGTCATTTTACCATATTGTTCCATATCTGTTCTCACAGTCGTTACGGAGGATCCTTTTTTTTTTCCCAACAGAGTTGGAGATTATAGTCACAGCCTGAGACGTGGACGGATTCGAATCAGAGTCTACAGCCATTCGTTTAAATTTTCTTTTGCGCCTTGTGTTCATTCTGGGTACAAAGTTCTCGTTAACCGAATCGCTTTCAATATTGCTGGCATTGTTCAAATTTGAGAAACGCGCAAATCGTTTAGTCTGATTAATGTCATCACTGTCGGACTGGTACTTTGAGGCTGAAGCATTCTTTGGAATGCGAATGTCGCAAATGGAAGACGAACTGTCGTCCGAATGCTTGTTGGCACTTAACGACGCTGGGAAAGAGTAGCGCAATGATTTCAAGTTTAATCGGCATCTGGCTCTCCTCCTATGCAGATTATACCAAATAGTATTCTTTATAGCCTTACACTTACGAATATTTCCTGTGGAACGTGCACGTCTTCTGATACCCCATCTGCGTCTAACATTTGCACTATTGCTACTTTCCTCCAGTGCCAGCGTAAGGTCATGAACGAGTGCCTCCATTTTTACTCTTAAATCCGCTGGCACAGCTTTTAAAACACGCTCCATTTGAAGGATACACTCTTCTCTGCAAACAAATCAATATCATTCGTAGCACCTGCTCCAGAATGGCAAGTTAAGCTTTCATCCTATCCGCAAGATAGACTAAGCAGACCATATGATATAAGAGGCTTCCAAAATTATTTGATAATGAGATAAATACGTAAAGTCATTCTTCATGTGAATTGGGATGTTCTAAAGTTAATAAATAAATTAATAAAATTCTATACTATAATATGACATGTAAAAGCAGTAGGACGAATCACCGCAAATGATCGATGATTAAATTACATTATTCTAATATGTCGTCCAACTGTCAATGAATATTGCAGTAAATGACAGCATGCCGGACTGGATTTACTAATAAATAAAAATTCTGTAGATGGCAACGCGAGCCAAAATGTCTATCTGTGCTAAAGAGCAGCGACCTTTGGCAAGAGAAAGTAAGACAAAAAACGCGAAGCGTTTTGGCTAGTTTAAAAATCTTATAATATTTCAAGAGTAACTTTATCCTGGAAAAATTGATCTCACCTTGTATACGTAATCGCACACGCTGTCACCGAATAAAATTCTACCTTACGACTGCATAATCGTAAAGTCGCAAACGCGTTGACATTGAGATGAAAAAAAAATAAATAAATTGCCTATCCATACATGGATGAACTCTGGATTCTATGGAGAGCGGGGATAAGGAAGTCCTCCAAAGTGGTGGTCAGTGGTGGTCAGTGGTGGTCAGTGGTGGTGGCTCGCGGCTGCATAAGCTGCACAATTCTTACAGACTAGGTAACTTGACTGGCAGCCTGGCCCAAATGTCACCAGATTTTTTATAAAAATAGGTCTGTTCGCAAGAAACAGTTTTGTCCATCGTTAAGTCACGTTCAAAATGGTATTCTCCAATTTTTCTGAATGAGACTCGACGACTGCAGCCAGAGTATAGAAAAAGAGATAGAGCGATTCAAGAAAATGTTTAATACTGCGATAGATAAATAGTTTAATGTAAAATAAATGTGTTGTTTGTCAAGAGAGGAGTTGATTGGTGTTGCCACTACAGAAAATGCACAGGAAGTCGCAGGCAGCGCGAGAAACGGAGCAACTTCCGGTTGTTTCGTTGCAGAGACGCTCGCGCCCGGCCAAGAAGCAGCGGTGTAGTTCGTGTAACGTGTGAAACGGTGAATAAGGCCAGTTTACTTGGAGAAAGAGTGTCAGCGAGGTGAATATTTGAGAGATTGTTCTTTAAAAAGTGATAAAAAGGCGAGGGTTGTGGTCCAGGTTGATCCGTGATGCTGGCCGGTTCTGAAAACCGTAATCAAAAAGTGGCCCGGCGCTGGTGTAAATAGCGCGTAGGTGGCGAGTGCGCGCATGTTGTGTGCACCCGCGGACAGATGAGCGTGGGATAGCTGTTCCTGGACCGGATTGTATCCTAGGACATTCTTTGAGGAAGACTTTTGAATCTCGAGAGGCCTCTGTGGCCTTCCGTCGCGCGTTCTGCCCAGCAACGTTTCCAGGACGTGGAAGAGTAGCACTCGACCAGCGCACGATGGAGGGTGCCGACGTGAATGGCGGGAACGTCGAAGTGGCGCGAGAAGATCCTAACCTAGACATTCTAGATACGCCAGGATCACAGGAAGAGGTTGTAAGCCAGAAATCAGATAGTGGTAAGATGGATGAGCAAGAAATCAATGGCGATGTTAAGATTGCTATTAAGAGAGAGACTACCCCAAGCGCTAGAAGAAAGTTGCGCAAGTTCAAGGCCAACTCAACTAGCACCATCGAAAGTGACTCCAAACCTCAGACCAGAGGTTACAAAAGAAAGCTGTCTGATCCGGATGAAAATAGTTCTGAGGAGTCCACAGAATTTAATGGCTTTGATTCGCAGGGCATAGAGGATACAGATACAGGCAGTCACGTTCTTAAAAAACTTATTGGTAATTATGCGTAGCACATTTAGAATGAAAATATTCAGAGAAGATGCAATGAACGACCCCTGCTGAGCCTGGAGGAAGCTTGTTGGTATTTTTCATTCTCAGTACTGTCGATAAGGCAGTTTTCAATTAAGTATTGCTCCGAACTATGGATCAACAAGGATTCCCCCCATGTATTACTAAATATTAATTATCTATAACTTTCTCATTTATCATAATACAAACCGAGAATTAGCAAAGTTTTCCAAGTTCTAAAAGTAGTTAACGTAATGTGATTCTTATCGGCATTATAATTCTTAAGCAATCTGTTTCTTCGCAGCTGAAGCTGAGTCCGCAGAGTCTCAAATAAAGCTTCGACGTCGTTCAGGCTCAAGAACGATGTTCAGAACCATCAACGGTAAGATTCGAAAAGGTGCGCATACTAAACATATACTTAATAACAATCTACCCATTAACAAATGTTTAGAGTTCGTCGACATTCATAATATTAAGAAAGAAAAGGATTCCGACAAGTCTGAGACGGATTCGATAGGCGCTCCGAATAGTCTCGAGTCTGAGTCGGAAGCGGTAAAAGGTGACGAATCCTTGTTAAAATCGGCAAATTCAACCGCGCACAGTAGTCCCTTGATTTTATCTCAAAGATCAAAAGGCAGTCGATTATCTCGGGGTGCGAGTCCTGGTAGTGCGATAAAACATAAAGTCTCCGTAGACATGTCCAATCCGGCGTTTAAGGAGCCATTCAAGTACGGCTGGAGGCGAGAACTAGTATTCAGAGCGACCTCCGAGAACAGCGTCAAAAGAATGGCTGACATTTACTACTACACACCAAAGGGCAAGAAAGTCAGAAGTTTTCGAGAAGTCGCCGAATATCGTAAGTACATTAAATCCATCGGCAGCGCACAGTCGGTCAGTCAGTCTACGTGACGAGAGTCTCGCACGTCATCCTAACAAATATGACCGTTTCTCATCACAGTGACATCCGGCAACCTGACGATAGACAACTTCACCTTCTTCAAGGAACCAATCGGTATGGACGATCCGGAAAAGGAAATCATTCGAGATGCCAAGAGACCAAGGGTAAGGATTACAATGCATACACGATATTTGTATCCGCCGTTGGTCGTCCGTTCAATTAAATAATCGTTATTTAATCTTTCTACGTATCTGCTTGTCAGGATTCGATGACGCCTTTAGCCAGGAAAACGTTTGCCAGTAAGAGATCGTTACCGGCGAAAAAGCCGGTCGAAGAACCACCGGCAACGCCGACGCCACCGCGACCAGTAGGCAGACCCAAAGGTTCTGGCTCCGGTTTCAAAGTGAAGCTACCTGGCAAGAGAGGACCGCAGAAAAGTAACTTTTTCTATATAATACGAGGAATAATATGAAATTTAAAAAAGTACGTTATGTTTTGATTCCCAAAAATGTCTTCCGTAGAAGTGAAGACACCGCCGGAAGAGAGCGAAATGCTTCCACCGCAGTGGAGTTCACCCGTGACGCCAAGACGCAACCAGCAGCCTATCGAGAAGACGCCACCTGCTAAGCCTAAGAGAGCCCTGAAGTAAGTGGATTTTGAATTTTGTGCGGTTGCGCGCTTAATTCACTCCAAAGATTTGCATAGTAACATTTTAACTCGCAAAGCGACACGATTTAATATTTGCTCGAGTTACGCATCGTCTGTGCTTTCAATAAGAATATCATTCGATATCATACCAATAATTAATTAGTAAACTGCACGGTTTACTGATAATTAACTTGACTCAGCTTTGATTAATTTTAGTATTTGCGATTGCGAATGCCTCAATTGCAGCATGGAGAATTATTATTTTGTCATATTTATATCGGCATTTCTCTCGTCGAAAAGTTTTCTTTGTTTAACTCGACACTTTGCAATCGTTAATATACTTTTTATCGCTGCTACCTAACTTACTAATCCAACCGGAAATAGATCAATGATATTTTATCGATTAGCACCTCATTGTCGTGCGTAAGTTTATATCTTCTCTTCCACACATTTGGATAACTGCCTGTTGGATCGACCTGCTATCCCAATTTCATCCTAATGAAAATTCTTCTCTTTTTTGATATCCTCCGTCCCTTCCCCGTACCAACGCACATCTTACAGGGCCAAACTTCAGGAACCTTGCAGCATAAGATGTTCAACGAGCATGGGCCTCATACCCAGCTTGCAATGTTGCGTCTGCCTGTGTTTGTATCATCCGGAGTGCGTCGGTGGAAAGGATTACGTCGCCAGCGACGATTACGTCTGCAAGGTGCGTTCCTCGGGAACATCCGCGGGGACGTAGATACCCGAAAGCGATGCCATTAAGCTATGGTCCAGAGCCGAGCGAAGATGCTTTACGAATAAAAAAGTGAATTTTGTTTTATAGAATTGCCAACAGGACACCGAGGAGACGCAGCCGGCTCAGCATCCCACGATGACTCCCTCCCTCACGCCTCCGCCATTAATTCCGATAAGTATGCTCGGAGCGCAAAATTCGAAAACGAAACACGGAGCGAGCATGACGCCCCCGAAGTTACAAAGAATTCCGAAAGCCGACGGCGCCGACGCCGCGCAGGCGTCGCAGACGCAGCAAAGACCAGTTTCGAAGTCTCCGAAACCCGTGACGATACCAAAAGTTTCCTCGACGCCGGAAAAGAAAGAGTCCACGTGGTACGCGCAGGCGCGAAACGAATATTTACACAGTCACGATGGCTCCTTGCCGAAACCAGCTCAAAATATTGCTCTGATGGCTGGAAAGAAATATATCGTAGTACCGAAGAACAATGCAATGGCCGTACAGCCGGCAATCACTGTCAAGCCTGACAAAATAGGCGACAAACCGCCTATCTTGCACGACAGCTCGATCACTGACATTTCCAATACCACCGAGATGTCCTTGACCTCCAGGATACCGGCTGCCAAATCATCTTCGGCAGAGACCGAGGCCAAAGTTCAATTGGACAAGTCAATTAGCAATGAAAGTATAAACATGCCGGAGAGTCCGGTCAACGAGACTCCCAGTGTATCCGTAGCTGAACTGGACGAGACTGTCATGGATGAGGATGAGAAAATCGAAACGGAAATTGGCAAAATTTCCGAAGGACTTCCGGTTTCCGCTAATGAAACCAGTGACGTAACTTCGAACGAAACTGACAGGGTCATTGAACCTATTTCGGCTGTGAAAGATACTGAGTCGGAATCAAAGAAAAGTGAGGAGAAGGATAAAGAGTCTCGGGAGGAGACGTGCGAATCCGCTATTCCTAGTTCCTTGGAAAGTCAAGATAATGTTAATAGAAGGGAAAGCGACTCCGTTAAGATCGACGATAGCGTCGTGACGACTAGCGTCGCTACTGTACAGACTGACAGCAAGTAAGTGAGGATGATTCTACGTAGACGTTTCAGATTTTTTATTTGATTTCTTCTCCTAGCCGTTTATAAGTTATAAGACGATTCCCTTCTGAGGTTTTGGCAGTTGCTTTGTACATATTGGATTTACAAGATGTTAACGTCTACGCGCGTCAACGGCTTTACGCGAGTCGCCAGGGTCTGTGAGCGAAACTATCGAGCCGATATAAAGTTTCTTGGTTTTTTTTTGTTTTTATTGTCTTTATTCCTTTTTTGCTTTTTTGTAGAAATAGTTGACACTCTTCTCAGGCATTTGCTGTTAGATCTAGGGAGAATCGAGACTCGATTGACCTTTTCAGATTGTTTAAATTGTAAATGCAATATATGTATACTGATGTTTATTATATTTGCAAATATAAAAACAGCAACGTGAAAAATGAATTTGATTTTGACTTATGATCGAAGCACACTGCCTTAGCTTCGAAATGGTGGTTCAATTCTTTAAGATTCGTTATCGAGAGACGGGAAAAATATATATTTATCGAAGAATCGTCCAAGAAAAAGAAGTTTGGGTGTCTCGTTATCGGACTCTCCGAATATCCAGTAATTGTAGTATCAAGGTAAATTTTCCACGTGTCGTCTTACGTGAAAGAATCGGTGACGTTTTCATGTAAATTGGGTCTGATTAATATTTGGGCAATATTTACGTGTAGCTTGTCCGCGTGACGATCACAAGACTATCTTTTTACGTTAATGCTACAATTATGGAATCAGCTATTGATAAGTGCTTCAGTGGAGAGAAAAATCTAATTCATTTTTACTTTTTATATTTACAGATATAAAGACATGTGCGAGCCGAAACACAAAAAAAAAACTCTTAGTGCGTTTTCCTATAACATAATCCCTAACTATCCTCCTATCCCTCCAACAGGATCCCAACCTCCTCAGATTGTGCCTAAATTATAATAATTAATCTTATTTGCCATAACTGCAAGCCGATGTTTCAGTTTCAAGAGGCTTTTATCTGCGGATCTCTTGGTTTTTTAAATAAAATATTGTAATTTTTTAGAGAGCCTCTTTTTACGAGTCTCTACTGAAATTTACAAGAACAAGATGAGAATGCTTAAAAGCCTCTTAGAAACTGATACTTCGCGCTCGACTCTTCGAATTTACAAAATCCTCCTGATGCATAAATCCATAAACATTGTGCGTCTTCAAATTGCAGAAAGCGACAAATAACGGTGGAAACGGATCAGAGGCAGCACTTCATGGTGTCCGTGTGCGCGGGTTATCACGCCCTGTCCCGCATCTTCCAGTACCTCAAGGTGCAGGAGCTCCTGCGGGCAGCGCGGGTCTGCAAAATGTGGCGAGATCTGGCAGCACATCCTGCTTTGTGGAAGACCGTGCGGATGAAGAACAGCCAGGTGACCGATTGGGACGGCCTGGCAGACTCCTTGAACAGACGCGGCACCCAGCACCTCGACCTGAGGAAGATGCTCGTCGCCGGGGAATCTGATTGCATCTGGAAGAAATTCGTCTCGGTGATACCGCGCGTTACCAGTCTCCTGAAGTTAGAGTTATGTCGCTGTCCTGTGATGGTCGTCGAGGAAGTCATCAAGAGCTGTCCCCAACTTCAGGTGCTAAGCGCCATGTCGATAAAGTGCGACTCCCTCAGTCTGGAATCCGTCGGGAACCTGAAACGCTGTCAGGAGCTGCGACTCAAGGCTATTAACGGGATGTCTCTTAAAGGAGACCTGTCGCCGTTGCAGGATCTGACTACCTTAACCCACTTGGTAAGGCCCCTCTGGATTCTACAGTACCGTACGAATCTCTACTGGTGTTTACCAATTGGTATTTATTTTTGCAGAGTTTAACGTCCGTTAAGGAATTGGGCAAGAAGAGGATCGAGATTCTGGAGTCACTTACGAATCTTGAGACCCTCGAGCTCGGCGAGTGCTCTGACTTCCCGGAAAAATTTGGTACCGCTATCCTGACGAAGCTCCACAAGCTGGAGAGACTCAGATTGGAAAAGGGTCAAGGTTCATGCTGTACCTTTGATATCCTCGAAGGTATATCCAGACTGCCCAGTTTGGTTCAGTTGGAACTGGTGAACTTTGACGTGAAGAACGGATTCGACAAGTGTCTTGCCAATTGCAAGAACATCAAGAGACTTTTGATAATACCAACTTATATATCCCAGTCGGCTACGTCGAACAACATGGTTCTTGGTGGAGTCACGGAACTGTCTAATAATTTAACACACTTTGTATGGGGCGTCACCTTGGAATTGCTCAGGGTCACTGAGCTTTTCGTTGATCAGTGTAATCAAATGAGCAAACAAATTACTGGCGATTCCATACCTGTATTAAAACCAGTACCCTGCTTGAAGTTGATCGAAGACGTCGAGGAAGAGGAAACTTCAAAATGTACGTGTCCATTTATTTTTATTCTTACAAATTGATCGGTACGTTTTCCTGTTAAAAATTATAGCAATTCTTAACCATGTATTATTGTCTATATTACAGCTGATGACAAACAACCAAACTTAACGAATCCCCAGGTGGATATTCTGCCTTTGCCGCAATTGCAGAAGCTTTTGTTAACAGCCTTACCGAAGACGAGGGTCAAGATCTTGAAGATACCCTTCCATGCCACGTGGAGGCAGAGCATTTCGGACAGTACCACTCAGTAAAGAGTATAAAATCGTCAAGAAAGATAATGTAGATGATATCGAAACGGATGAGAAAATTAACAAGGGAATTCTATGAACGCGAAGGTCTAGATTCCTCTTGAATTCGATTCTGTACCGTCAGCACAATTTACTTCAGTGTTTTGTGAAAATCGCGATAATC
Source organism: Calameuta pallipes (assembly GCA_030142375.1). Taxonomy (NCBI): domain Eukaryota; kingdom Metazoa; phylum Arthropoda; class Insecta; order Hymenoptera; family Cephidae; genus Calameuta; species Calameuta pallipes. The sequence continues at coordinate 3,841,033 of JARQSW010000393.1, forward strand.
TTTATCACGTGTTGCGGAATCGTGAAAGAAAAGAAGATCACGACTTTGAAAAAAAAAAAGTGACATGGGACCAGAAGTACGTATTATTCGCTCGTCACATTGTCTCTTGCTATAGGAACAACCGAGAATTTCAGCTCGACTGATATTCTTAAAAACCCGATATACCCCAAATAAGATCTGCATGTCTACAATTTTCGAAAACGGAATTCCCCACTCGCAAAAACATCGGTGTCCAAACGACATTAAATCCTCCCTTTTTCTCGCGTCACTTTGCGATCTGCTCGCGTAGTGCAAATTCACGTTGCGAATGTTTTCACGAATACGTCAATACGTCTGCAATAACAATTGCGAGGGCATAAAGTCGCGCAAGAGAAAGATCTACGCGAAGCGATGAGTTTAAGAAGCTACAAGAAAATGGAAGAAATAATTGCTACCAACCAAGAGAAAAGAACGCACATCTACGATCTACGGTGCGGACACCCGATGCCACATGAGAAGCGCTGAGCAGGTTTTCAGTTTTTACGAATGAATTGCAGCCTCAAATCCTCGATGGACGTCTTCATCATAAAACGCCATAGACGTTCAAGATTTTTGTGTCCCACCTTAGAAGAGATCGACCCGATACAGAATTTCTATCGTTAAACAAAAAGGAAGAAGAAACAGCAGATACAAAAAAAAAATGAAAAACACGTTAATCATGTGGAGTATCTTTAAAATAAGGCTCTATCTAGGATTCTAAGCTGTATAAAATAATTCTACATATTATTAATATCGTAATTGTATCTGTATCTCTTAGTATTTAAGCCGCGTAAATGATAATGTCGCAAAGTTCACCAGGAAGAAGTTGTCACACGACCAAGTCGACTGTATAATATTGCCATGCTTTATCGTTTAGGCATAATCAAATGTCGTTCCGTGGTCTGACGTGCAGTATATAGTGATAGTGCGTTTTAATGCTAAAGTATATTATACAAGATAACCGAAAGAGTAGCTCGATGGGGCAAAGATAATAAAAGATAAGACAGATGTTCCTCTGTCTTCCTGCGTCTTCGAGGCTCCCAAAGAGAAGAGAGGACGTGAATGAGGAAATTTGAGAAATGGAGAGAGAGAGAGAGAGAGAGAGAGAGAGAGAGAGAGAGAGAGAGAGAGAGAATGCTATATTTTATACGTACCACGATCACTCTCGAGGTCAAAACAGAATTTGAATTAAAAAGAAAATGAACCCTGAGTAGATTATATAGGTTAAATAGCCGCTGGAGCAAGTGGCGAAAATTCTACGGCTCTATAGAGTTACTTTTAGTATTAGGCTTTTTAGTCTTAAGAAGTAAAGCACATCCGGTTACTAATAAATTGGTTGTAAGATACTTGGCTTTGAAAATTCTACTTGGTCGTTTCTTGTAAAGATTAATGACTTATTACGGCGAGCCTTCTTCCTGACTTTTGCGACACTATCAACTGACATACGATATCACGCGTTTTACTTTAGCATTTTTAGTTGAAACACAAAAATCACAATAACTTTTTCTCGATTAAAGATTTAACGTTAGGGGGGCTCTATGGAATATGTTCCAACTTGTATGGTTTATCTTACGATGAATAACATTGATTATCTTAATGTTTACTGTCAAACAACCTTTCAATTTATAATGTGGAATTAAATTGTATCAAAAATTGAAAAATTCGCTTTTTGAAGGAAGAAGCAACTGCGCCAGCGACAATTACAAGGAGACAGGATAATTGCACAGACTATTGAGAATTCCGTTTAACATTAAATTCTAATGATCCTTTTTTTTATATGTAATATAATGTTCTCTCTTGTTCATCGATGAACGCGCTGGATGCCCATTTAAGTGAATATTGCGAACGACGCTTTGACTATTTTTTCTCTAATTTTTTTTTACTACGTCAAATAGGCGATTTTCACTGTTATGCTTTCTGTTCAAGCATAAAGTAAAATTTTTATCCGTACGTTGATCGACGAAACTGTTTTATTCTATTGGGTGTTTGATAATGATTTCTCCTCGTGTGCTACTATCTCATATGTTATCGTTAGTGAACAAAGATTTATTTTATTGTAGAAAATCTTGTGACTGGCCACAGCAACAAAAAATAAGAGTAAAAAGATGTGAACAAGTATAAACTATGATTGATGATAGTTGACGAAGCGACAAACTTTTGGATGCTCCTTGACAATATACATACTCTATTGTGTAGAATCAGAGCAGTAACGAATGTCCATTCTTTGTTTAAGGAAAACAAAAAGGAATCCCGTGGAAAGTCGAAATAAATCATATGTTTGCTAAGGTTTGACTCGTCTAAACAAGATTTCCATGTATAGTTGACTGAATGTGTATGGAACGGTGTATAATGCTCGAGATTGACATAGTTTACTACAAGAAATAAACAGGTACAGGTACATAAAAGTACATTGAAGGATAAATGCTTTCGGTGTGAGGAGCAACCTGCAACTGTGAAGATAAAATTTATTTAGTTTTCGAGAGCGTTTATTTGGGAAAATTATGCATCAGAATCAGCCGCAAGTTCAGATCGAAGAATGTTTGAAAATTCTGTGGAATGCGAATCACGACGCTTAAGTATGATGTATCTTAAACAATGGCTTTGTGAGGCTACCGAATCAACAAATGTGTGAAATATTCTGAGGGAGACAATAATAGTATCGCGGGATGAAATAAAAAAAAGGTATTATTAAAGCGTGCTAATGATGATTGTTGGTAAGATCGTGAGAAAGTTAGACGCAAATGCGAAAGTAGGTGACCCCCGGCCGAACGGAAAATCAATAAGTGCAAGTAGGGTTGGTGTACCGTACGGGGAAGTTGCTGGTGCTTTCGAGGTTATGTGTGTCTGGATTCCGACACCCACGTCGGGTAAAAATCTATTTTTAGGGGGCGAAATCTGTGAATTTCTAGGTGTTAAAGCGGAGTGTCTGTCCGCTCGGGCGTTATAATGTGTCTGCATGCTGGTCGAATCGCTAGAAGCGTTGTGAGATAATATAAAGATGGGCAGAAAGAAACCTCATGCCTCCGGCAAAGGTAAACATCACGCTGCACCGCAGAAGAGGATTTCACCCGCGAAGAGGAACGAGATCAACGTTCAGTGCGAGAAATTATTTCATTGTAAGTATATTCAAGGTTTTTCTGTGTTTTCCCCTGGCATACCGATGAAAACGTTCATGCGGCACCTCTCACGGGCCATTTTCATATAGTTTTTTGGTTTCCTGTACTTTCTGTACTTTTACTTACATGTAACTCAGATATATGTTCTTCAATTTGTTGCTAGTTAAGCATTAGAATGTTTTTTATGCATCCCTGTATCGAGACAAATCTTCTGCTGTTCTTGTTACAGTGAGCAGCAATCCTGCGTATGTCACACAACTATGGGACAATTACCTGGAGATTTTGGCTGTTTTGGAAAAGGTTAAACGATTGGAGGAAATGAAGACGGAGTCATCAAAACGTTTCCAAGCTATCGGACAATTCATTAAGTGGCTCAGGGACAATGGCGCTAATGTGGATGGAGCAAGTATAGCTGAGTTTCCTGGTTTCGAATTGGGCTTGAAAGCTGAAAAAGATTTCATACAGAATCAGCTTATGTTGGAAATACCACGAAAATTGATTCTGAGCGTGGAGTCCGCTGCTCCAGAACTTACGGCACTGCAGAATGATCCACTGATACAGCACATGCCACAAGTGGCTTTGGCAATTGCCCTCCTTATTGAAAGGCATAAAGAAAATTCAAAATGGAAACCCTATTTGGACATACTACCAACAACATATTGTACAGTTCTCTACATGAATGCGAATGACATGATCGAACTAAAGGGCAGTCCGACATTAGGTGAGATCATTGATGCGCAAGGATAGATTTCTTTGATTCTTATCTGAATTGTCAAACAAATTGTGCTTCTCTTCGCTTTCTTACAGAGGCGGCATTGATTCAGTGCAGAAATATTGCGAGGCAGTATTCGTACTTCAATAGATTGTTTCAAAACAGCCACAATGCGGTGTCTGACTTACTCAGGGAAGTTTTCACCTACGAGGAGTACTGGTGAGTGCTAGAATTTTAAAACTAGAATGTGGGTTTAACAAAAACAAAACACCGATGTGCATTCAATAATATTTATATAAAAGACAATTCGCGTGATGAACCTTAAATAAATATATTCTATCCTAAAATACTTTTAACAATATCGAATAATTTCGATGGTTCAACGCAATTAAGGTACATTCAGTATGAAAAGACTGATTCTCTGGACCATGAATATCGATCACAGTATCTTCGCTTAGAATGAGGAAAAATAAGAACCATCTGAAAACTATTTTCCTCGTGTAACAATTACAAAATCCTAATTCACTATCTGATATGGAATTCTTAATATTGCACGATACTTTTTGGTCGCCATAATTCCTAGGATTAAACTCAATAAATAATGTGAACTTAATCTTAGAGTAAAGTGATTTAGATGATCGATCATTGAGGATTAATTCCATTTGATTACTCGTAAGGCACATACAGGCTATCTCTTTCAAATTGCTATTTCGTTTTATCAAATACTTGTGTAATCATAGTTACGTCTACGAAGATACTGGTAAGCTTTATTAAGGTGATCCATAAATGTCAACTTTTCTGTTCACTTCATAAAATCTGGTATAGTTTCCCAACTATCGTTAGGATCTAACGAGTCATTTTCTATGTCACTTCTACTCTCAAAGTCATCATTGTCATGTGACTCACGTTTTTCAGCTCGCTTAGCAGTCGAAGTAGCAACCACATTTACCATTATGGTGTTTAGACTACTAGTGTTTGAGAGTTTTCGTGCGGTCATCATCGGCGCCTGAAATACCGCCCTGGAAAATGTATTCCTGTACGTAAACTTTTGTTTCTGGCGTATTCTGCAAACAATGAAAATGCCCAGGAAGACGACTATGGTCACACCGAGTATAGCACCACTGGCGATTATGCTTGGTCTAACTTTAGAGAGAGTCCTTCTGTCCTCGCTGTTCTCCTCGTCATCCCTTTCACTATCCTGAGGGAAATCAACCTTCGTCGCATCTATCGAATTCTTTTTCTCAGACTCTTTTACGTATTCCGATTCGATGATTTCCGTTGGGTCAGGTGGATCTGTATTAGATACTGGAAGCTTGTCATCGGTGATACTGGTAAAGTATGAGGACCCTTCGGAGTCATGTTGAATATTTTTTGAAAATGGCAGCGAGTCAAAGCCTGATATTAGATCCAATAGTTGAGCTGACAATTTATTATTATTTTCCGTAGTCCCTTGGGCATCTTCTTCGAGAACCTCAAGACTGTGTCCATCGACTTGCAATGTACTTGGTGGTGGATTCAGTGAAGTAGTCTGGAAATTATTTTTTATATCCTCCTTCTTCTCCTCCTGGTCCTCCTCCTTACTTCGTATTTTTTCTCCATAGGTCCGAGGATCTTTAATCTCTTCTCTATGATTCGACACTGTTATATTGTTAGCAAAAGAATTCTGTTGATTGTTTTCCAGAGTCTTGGTGATCGGAGGTACTTGCATCCTTAGACGTTGCTCACGAGATCTGAAAGCCTCTGCCAGATGGACTTTGCTGGACCCTCGTTGCCGCAGAGCAATCAGTTCCTCCAGACTCATATTTCTAGCCTTCAAAAGTCTCTCGAGCCTCTTGACACTCGATCCGGAACTGAACAATTCAGAAATTTCCGCACGAGCTTCCGGTTCTACCTGAGATATAATGTCTTCGTACCCTCTGTGGTTAGTCGTTCCGTTCTCATGCCTATCGGCGAAGCTTTCATCCTCGTCTCGCTCATCTAGATTGTAATCAGCCTGAGACTCTTCGCTAGGAACTTCAATCTCAATTCTCTTCCGGTCGATACTCGTGGCATGAGTTAAATTCTCCTTCGGATCCTTGATATCCTCCTGAGAGACCTGGTGCACAGCGTCGCTCTGATAGTCCACCTCTAAAGTATCCAAAGTATAATTCGTATGATTGACCGTATTTATTGAATCATTAAAATCCTTCCTCATTTCCTTCCCAGCTCTCTGAACCTCCTCGGTAGTGCCAACCTCATCATCAATCATCTCTTCGCTTCCTGCTACACCCTGAAGATTATCAGTCTTCTCGGTTGAGCTCAAAATATGCTCAATACTCAATGTCGAGCCTACATCCTGAAGAGTGTCTCCAGACTTTGCAATTGGCGACAGAGACGTGCTTGGCACATGGAACGTGATGTCCATCCTGACCGTTGCAGTGCTCTTGGGTTTCTTCAGAGGGAAGTCTGAGAATTCCATTATTTCATCCTCGTCAATCTTCCCCGAGGTCAACCCGTAATCGTCATCGGACTTCGCCTTACTCGTCTCCAGTTGGAACTCATCCAAGAGGTCTTTGGCATCGGCTCTTATCGTCACGATTTCCATCGGAGATTCTGTGAAAGATTCGACAGTCGGTGAAATTATTTTCTCCGTGAACCTCTGAATCTCCGGAGTCCTTCCGTACGGCCTGGACGTTGTTCCTGTCAGGACCAGGTCTCCGTTTGTCGGCGGAAGACGATCCGGAAAATACGTTACTCCTGTGCCCGGAAATGCATTAGTCTGAGGATTCTTAGTTTCGCTCTTGCTTAGAATCCTTTTGCTTGGCATCCAACGTGGACGCTCCCTTCCGGTATCCTTAGGCACATCCGGTTTTGTATTTAAGATCGGCAGCTTCTCCTCGTCCGTAAAGTCATCGCTGCTCGATTTTAATACATCAATGGCGTTGGCATTTCCTTTGAGAAGATCCGCCAGGGTCAAGTTCCGTTGCTGAAGAATTTCCGACAGACTCAGTCCTCCGCCTTGTTGCATCTTCAGGAGAGTCTTCAGTTCCGTGTTCTCGGGCGTCTTGTCTCTCGAATTTATTGCTGGACTTCTAGATGAAAAATTTGGCTTTCTCTCCGTCCTGGTTTCCTCCCTGTAATTCCAGGGCGCTCTGGTATTCGCGGAAGCCGTTCCTACGCTTTGAATTATCCCATAGGAATTCTTCGGCTCTGAGAATTCCGAATTCTGCGGCGGCCTGCGTTTTCTAGGTCGCGGCTTCTCGTACTCGTCCTCCATCAGATCAAACTCGCTGGGACGATTTTGAAAAGCCTCCTTATATCTCAGAGCTGCCCTGTCCGCGTTATCAGCCTCCTCAAATGATAATCGTGGTCCATTTGCCTTTGCTCTAATTTCAGTGCTCGAGTCGCTATGGGAACGGTTATGTCGGTTTTCATAACTTTGGAAATTTTTATACCCGTTCCTATGGGAATGCTCGTAGTCCTTATCTATGGAATATTTCTCTGTGCTCGAAATTAATCTTCCCAATTGTTCGTAGCTCCCGGATTGATCCTCCGATTGCCCGGACTCGGTTCTACGATCCTCAGGACGTTCACCCGCACTCGCAGCTTCCGATTCTTCATGATCATCTTCCTGATACCGAGTATCCTCCTTCCATCTTTCCTGAATGGATGCTGCGTGGAAGGGGACAAGCGGCACGCTGTCACCGTCTCTCCACTTTGGCTCAAGTGCTTCTCCATTGCTTCTCCACTTTCCAATAAGTTTTCCACTACCTGACTTGGATTCTTCACCAGGATAATAGCCTTCACCGGAGTAATCTTCCTCGTAGATGTCCCTCCTGGCATCCGCCGAGTATTCCTGAAATATAAAGTGACAGACTCATCAGGCAAATTGACTATTATAAATTTAATTATTAGCTACAAGTAAAAATCTATTTTCGCAGATATCACTACTCCGGACATTAGAACACACATATGTCATATTATGGACATGTGTCCACATACTGTCTAGCATGTAGGCTCTCTGGAAATATGCTTAGAAAACTGTCTGCTGTATTAGAAAAGTACACGAGTCTCCAAGAGATCCGTGTAAACGTTTGCGAGAAAGTTTGCCCTTTGCTATTATACTGGAAGCACGCATCTAGATCTCATAGATATCAGGACACTCGGTAGCTGTTGGGGAATCGATGATTTTTTAATGACTTTGCCTTAAAGTGAGCATCACGAGGATAAATCGAAGGTGCTGGATCTTTATTATACGCACGGATACGCTTTAGCGATTCTAACAGGTATTATCAGCATAATTAATATCAATTTCTTCTCTCACTTATCCAACCGTTTATTAAATTTATAAAAGATTGACTATCGCTGCCTTCGCGATTAAAAGGGAAGACGCGCTGGTGAACGTTCGCGTCAAACGAGCCGTGCGAACGTAAATAATCCCGAAAGTTCAACGACCATAAAAAAGAAAGTTTCGCCGGTATTATTATCATTGTTTTCCGGTTGCACAATTCGATGAAAGTAACTGCGAGCTACGAAAAACTACGAGATCTTCTTATCCGTCGTAGATCCGAGGCCCGAGGGACACGGGAACGTAGTTTCACGAGAAATATCTTTTAATTGCTTCTGGTACCAACTGCTGCTGGCAACAATGTTACCAATTACGCAGCGCAACCCCCCCGCCCCCCCTGTTACTCCCCCACCTCTTTAACTACGCAGGATGCTAAATTTCAACGATCCGCTAAATCTGCTCTGCGCCTTCAAAATCTTTGGTTATCGGATTCTTTCTTTACTTATTTTTACCCTGATTAAACTTGGAACTGCGAAACGTTCAGCGTTCTTGAGTTTTTACGTTGGCTGACATTCTTATTTTAACTGTCTCACGCACTTGGAGCGAACCTAACAAATGCAATGAAAATCTCGAACTTTCTGCCGCTGCGTTACACGTGCCAACCTTTTCTCTCTTTTTTTTTTTTTTTTTGAAATGCGTGATTATGAATTTACACCTGTAGCTGATGGCCACGTACCAGAGCGATAGATAATGCTTTTATTTATTTTTTTTCATGTCCTACCCTTCTGTCTTCTACACGATCCCGCCTCCTGTTCCTGTGCTCCGTCGACGCTGCCAATCCAATGAAAATTATTATGAAGACTGGACACGACACTTTTTTCCACATCGTTGCGCTCGAGCTGCTTTAACGCGTCATAACCGTACAGATCGACGAACCACGGCAGTATCGATACTCGTTTGTTGTTTTACGCTTTGCAACAATAGTTTACTCTCCAGTCAATAATAGAGTCTCTTGTTAAAGCTGCCTCTGGACGGTTGCAGGAACAAGTGCACGTAGAGAGCGGCTATGCACAGAATACAAAAAATTATGTTCTTTCGATTGCACAGTTTAGATAGCGACACTAAATTCATACAGCTGATCGGACAGCTTTTTCTTATGATAAGTGCACAATAACATTTATGACAGCATTCGTAATTAGCTTAGGCCTCGTACACATTGTCGGCGATCTTTACCGATTCGATTTGCTGCTAAAATTAGTCTACGCGGGGTTCTAGGAACTGTCACTTTACGATCTTTACTATATCGTACTGTTTCTCCGTTTCTCCGTTTCTCTGTTTCTCTGTTTCTCTGTTTCTCCGTTTCTCCGTTTCTCCGTTTCTCCGTTTCTCCGTTTAATACGTTTGTGCTCGAATCGATCGAACCACTCTTGGTAAGTCCCTCCTTCAAACTGATGCCGTTTTCTCTCGCTGCCCGCGTAAGTAAGTCGGTGAAACTTAAGGAGTCTTCTAAAGGTTCCTAGACAGTCTCTCCCGTCCTGTCGACTCTTCTCGCACTCACTCTCTCTTATTAACTCTATTTTTATTAATCATCTCTCTCTCTCTCTCTCTCTCTCTCTCTCTCTCTCTCGTGCAATTCGCAGTCCACCACCACCACCACCACCACCACCACCACCACCACTCGTCTCCTCTACCTCCTGTGCATCGGAGGATGGATTTCATCTTGCTGCTCAACTGGATGCAGAATAGCAGGAGGGATCCGATAGATAGGTGCTCGTCTACATTCTAATTTCTAAGTCGTCGCATTAATGTTGCGGAAGGAAAGTCAGCAAAGGAATCCAGACGCGACTTAAGACTGAGGATTTGCTTTATCACCTTTTTTTCTCTCTATTTATATCGGTTAGGAAGCCGAGGATATTTTTCGTTGCCAAGAATAGATCCTACTGGCCTTTAATTTTTGTACAATTAATCTATCCTCAGCCAAAGTCTGAATACCTTATTGAAGATCTCTCGAGGTAACGATGCATCCTTCGTATGTCGGCTGATTCCGTTAAACTTGTTTAACTGTTTTCATCAGTGCCATTGCAATTTATAATGTCATTAAGTGGAATAATGTTTTTTTTTTAATATGAATATCGAGGCTGCGCTACCTGGTTACAGGGACGACTTATCTGGTAGAAAGTGTAGAGGCCTGAAGCCTGAAGATCTCACGATCTTCAATTCTTCGCACGACCTTCAACACAGCCAGCGGAGTGTGTCCTCTGTGTGTCATGTGTGTCATGTGCGTCATGTGCGTCATGTGTGTGAATGTGCCTAGACGATGAGACTCTCTGAAACTCCTTTCTTGTACCGACACCGCTAATCTTATTTTCATTTTCGATATCGCAGTAAAAACTTGCTTAAGGCTTTTCCAACAGTTCCCCACGTAACTCTGTTCATCCGTAAAAGGTAATCTTGATTATCCAGGTACATGAAAGTACAGGAAAGATGCCACCGGACCAGCAGGTACCCATCCGCATGCGCGAGTCGCGTGGAACTGCCGAAGATCTACCTGAACTTTCACGCGTTTTATTTGATCTTGTAGAAAGGGAAGAAAAGAAAAAAGATCTAAAAATCAAAAAACTCGTAATTACTTTCGCATTTTGCGCAGCTAAATAACAGAAGTCACGTAAAGACTCGCTGGAATTCTATTTGGATTTCGTATAAGGACTTGGACGCCACGACGCAGCCATCCGCACGCTTCTGCGTTCGTGATCAGAATTAAGAATTCATTTCCACCTCGTGGAGTCCTTAGGCGGTCAGCAGGAACTCTTAGATTGGAATATCATCGAGAGCTAATTTCCTCTCTCCCTCTCTCCCTCTCTCCCTCTCTTCCTCTCTTCCTCTCTCTGCAATGTTGCTGCGCAATGGTAACTGTGTCTAGGCAACGCGTCTGCCATTTCCTGGGAGAGAAAGTCGTTTTTAACAATAAGGACGTAGATACCGATATTCTCACTTGTATCCTCGTTTCCGGGATTTCTGGGTCAAGTTCGTTCGAAGAGACCGGTCCTGCCTCAGGGTATAATTTTCAATAAACGCATCTACGGAGGATCCTCGCGGGTGACCCTTTACGTTTCAAATTATTCCTAGCGATAGAAAGTCAGCATCGACTAGGCGCAGCCTGGTTTACTAAAATTTGTGAATTCTGACATATGGCTATGGAGCAGGGTGGCTCTGCGTCTGCTTGTGCCGCCATGACTATTGGCTAATAATCTGTTCTAAATCGTTTTGACATTTTAAAATAATTTTTACTCCTTTTGACTTTCAGCTGGGCAGTCTCCACCGTGATGACCAGGCAGAACATGATTCCCAGTGCGAATGGACCGCAGATGATCCATGCTTTGATACCCATGTGGGACATGTGCAATCACGAAGAAGGCACTGTAAGTCTCATGATATCATGTTGATAGATTAGATTTGTATTTTAAATCTTGAACTTTTAACGTTTAGATAACAACGGATTTCAATCGTGACACCGACAGGTGCGAATGTTTTGCACTGAGAGACTTCAAAGAAGGGGAACAAATTTTCGTTTACTACGGACCCAGAACAAACGCTGATTTCTTTGTGCATTCTGGCTTTGTGTATCCGAACAACAAGCAGGTACGTCTACTTTTCATTGGCTGAGTTATAAAAGAAAAATTCATCGGTTGTCAGCCGACCAGTATCGATTGATGCAGATATTAATACTGTCTTCTGTCCTATTTTCAGGATGGGTTCAAACTTCGTCTGGGCATCAGCAAAGCAGACTCGCTTCAAAAGGAGAGGATAGACCTCCTGGAGAAGCTAGGATTGCCACCGGTCGGTGAGTTCCTCCTGGTACCAGGAACCGAACCAATTTCAGATCTGCTCCTGGCGTTCCTGCGTGTCTTCAGTATGCGCAAACCGGAACTCGAGCATTGGCTCCAGTCCGACAAGGTCTTCGACCTGAAGCACATAGACTGCGCCCTGGAGACCGTGGTCGAGGAAAACGTGAGGAAGTTTCTGCTCACCAGACTCAAACTTTTGATCGCCAACTTTCCCACGACGTTGGACGTGAGTGATCGTTGCTTTGCAGGCTTCGCCGAAAGCTGTAAGCAGCCATTTAGCAGCTTTTTAATTGCAGGAAGACTTGGAACTCCTTAAGACGACTTTGCCCCACGCCAAGAAATTGGCCGTTCAGCTCAGGGTATCCGAGAAGAAGATACTTCACGGTGCTCTGGATTACGTCGAACAGTGGATCAAAGCGTAATTGGATTCTTTACACGGCCAACATCAAAAGAAATATGCGCAGCAAGTAGATTGTGTGTGACGGTTAGAACTGAATAATGAAATTAAAGAATCTCACCCGATGCCAATATTATTTTTACAAGAGACAGAAAAAGAGAGAAAGAGAGAGAGAGAGAGAGAGAGAGAGAGAGAGAGATGATCCGATAACGGTGAATACCAGTGAAGCTGCTGAATTTTCCAGGATTCCTGATCGTGCGAAAGTATAACTGTTTTCTTGGTATTTCACTGTACCTATGTACAGGGTGTTTGGGATATCCCTGTATTGTACCCTGTAAATTAAAATAAATATATATGTATTTATGTATATGAGATAAGCTTGACGAAAGGATTATTGTGAATCGCGCAAATAGGTGTAACGATTTAACGGATATGAAAAGTGAAATTGTGAAAGTTCTTGTGCTCTCTATAAAAAACCATTGCGTTGTCTTAATAATGCACGAAATTGGCCAATCACCCTATACCGTTACAGGGTGTTACAAGCTCTCTGCCTTGCTACACTTTAAGTCTCTCGTTAACTCTAAGAGTAGATAATAAAGTGCTTCGTTTCGAATCATAAATTAATCATCAAAAGACAAACTACCATTTGGTTTTTCAGTTTTATGTATATCAAGATAACCAGTACGATTGTCAAGGGATCCGTAAAGAGATAAATTTGTAGAGCGAGACACGAAGGATTGAAAATATTTATTTTTAAGGAGAGAGAGAGAGAGAGAAAGAGAGAGAGCGTACTATGTACTATTTACTACCTTATGCCAATGATATTACAAAGGCTGTTTTACAGGTACGTTCAAGCTGTAAGCAGCCGTACGATGTGCCGTATTAATTTTTAATAAGGAAAATCAGAAGATCGATTCTCATGAATAAAACAAACGTAGAGCGAGTATCGGACCACATTGTGCGCGTTAATATCGTATTTAATCGATGGTATCCTTAAGTACGATTAATTTGTGAATAAATAAAATAAAATCGGATTGATATTTCCTCATGGTCGATTTGCTCATCTCAACCTGAACTCCCAATAATCGATCGTCACTCGATCGTCATCGATCAATTGCAGAATTTATCCGTTATTGATTGTAATAGTCAATTAGTTCCGTCGATCGTCAATAGATGGCATTCTCCTCGATAAATTCTCTCATCATTAGGGTCAGACAAAGTTTTGTCCCTGCTTGTCTGGCTTTATTGAAACTTTAATTAGCCTATCGGCCTAATAAGAACTGTTAAATTGACCCTGGCGCAGAAAGCGTCGACGAAAGTAATAATTTTGACTTTTATGAAACTCGAAATATCGGTAAATCCTGCCAGTTTGGGCTTGAACCTTGTAGAATGTGTCCGCAATAGATTCCAGCCGTGACTCGCTGGCTTATGTAAGCCGATAGTAGGAGAAGAGAGGCTTATCAATTGGCTCGGAGTGAAATTGATCGTACCGAGAGTAGCCAAGTGTAGCGTGCACGGATTTCTAACCTCAAACCGCGAGATTTGTCAGTGTCGACAGTCATAAATCCATAGAGAGAAACGGAAAGAGAGAAACTTATACGTAAAAATGAGCTTCCGTAAACCAAGAAGAGACTCGGACGTGGTTCTATCGAATTCCAGCCACAAGGAGCTCCTCTTCAAGTTCCTGATAATCGGCGACTACGGCGTCGGTAAGAACGGATCTTAAACGTCAAAGATAAAGAAGCGTCCCTGGTCGCCACATACAGTTTAAAGATCTTGCACATTGACCAAGCGCATTGTTCAAGCCACATTGTAGTCGTTGTCCCTGAATTAAAAGAAAAAGGAAAATAAACCTTCCACGATCACCTTGATTTGCTCACCTCTAGAAAAATCCCTAGAGACAGACAGGACGGACACTCGTTAGTTATAAAACTGCCGTTATTTATTTTCAGGTAAAACGGCCATCGTTCGCAGATATACAGAGGGTAAGTTAATAACGATATGTGCCTCTTAATTTTTTTTATTTATATCTTTCATTAACTTCCTGTACAGTCGTTATCTCACTTATCATTTTTTTTTTTTAATGCAGACTCGTTTTTCTCAGCCCTTTAGACCTCTTAATTGTGTATTTGGCCTGTTTCACGCGATTTATCCATTAACTCTTTACGCAAATCGAATGTCTCGTGGCTTTGTTTTATCTATTTTCTCACCACGATAATCTTTCTGTTTTTCTCCTGACCTTTATTATTTTTTCTTTATAAAATTGTCTCCCTTTAACGCATCGCTTGTAACGACCAAGCGTCACCCTGTGTAAGACGCTTAAATTAATCCTTCCCAAGCACCGCGACGACCAACTCTTAGACAACAGCAACATCGGCGACCGTTGCAATTGATCCTCTGCCGGGTGGATCGTTATCTTCTTATATAAAAACTATTTCCCGGACAAAGTAGCTTAACGGCCGCGTCTCTCTCGTTCCTCGAGTCTTATCACCGTACAGATACGACTTTGACTTTGATAGATTTCGAATGAGCGACGATAAAACTGGCACATATACTAATTACAAGCAACGTAAAGTACAAGAACAACAACAAAAGGGTCTTTCAGCACGACCAACCAAACTTTTTTCCAGGGAAGTTCTCCTCGAATTACAAGATTACCATAGGTGCAGATTTTGCGATAAAAACGCTCGATTGGGATCCCCACACTAAAATAAACTTGCAATTATGGTACAGCCGGCTTATCACTCTCTACGTCTGGGAACCCGCAGGGCAGAACGTTCCGAGTCCCAATAAGTAATTCATCCTATTGTCCAATAATATTTATCTTGCACCAATTAATTCATCGATTCTCATGCGTTTTAAATTCTCTTCGTTCTGCCCTGACGGTATCCGTTGTTTTTTTTTTTCGTACTACAAAAACTACATTGCGTCACTACAAGTGGGTCTTATTTTTTTAGGGACATTGCGGGACACGAGAGATTCGGTTACATGACCAGGGTTTACTATAAATATGCGTAAATATTGCTTTAACATCTATTTCTTTTTTATATTGACTCGCATGCTTTCTTTCTAACGTATATTCGATACGATATGTACATAGATAACTTTACTTGTTTCTTTCTCTTCTTTTCTCTCTTTCTATCTTCTTTCTACGTGGCAAGTGACTAACGTCGCGTCTCTTTGTCTCTGCTCTATTATTAAAATTAACAACTCTATTAGTCAATATTATTTTGGCGACGTCCCTCAGTGTCATCCCAGGACAATGTCTGTCTGTGAATTTCCAGTGTCGGTGCTGCCCTGGTTTTCGATATATCGCGAGTCGCCACCTTCCAGTCGGTAAAGAAATGGCTAAGCGACCTCAGGGAGAAGGTCACGTTACCCGATGGCTCCAGCATACCCATTGTTCTTCTGGCAAATAAGGGCGACATATCACACGTCGCGATACCAACCGAGCAAATACTTAAATTCTGCAAGGAAAACGAGATCGGCGCCTGGTTCGTCACTTCGGCCAAGGAAAACGTGAACATCGGTCGGTAGACAATTTTCACTTTTGGAATTCATTTTTTCTTTTGTTTTTCATTAAATTTACATTTTTATTTCTTTTCTCACTTTCCTGCTCCAGACGAAGCTATGCGCTTCCTGGTGGACAGCGTCATCAAGGCCAAAATAGAGGACGAGATACGGGACTCCATTAAATTACGCGACACTCCTCTTCAGCAGGAGAAACACGGCTGCTGTAAATCCTGATGGAAATTGCGAGATCCTCGTTCGGGTGACGCTAAAGCTGATTAATGTTAACGGATATACAGATTTTATGTCGAAAGCTCAACGTAAACATCACATACGTCGTCTATGCCAATGCATTCGAAATTACTGGCCAATCTAGCTACAGGTTATTTCGTTCCTCTTCCATCCTAGTATTTATTATTATCATCACCGGCTACTACGAGCCATTATGTCGTTAGGATAAAACACATAAAGAAGTTCCTTTTAAAATGGCTCCAGCATCCAACTACTCGCAAAACGATACACCCGGTGCCATTTTCGATGTCCGTGATTATAGTAAAAGTCAATTCTTCTTTGAGGCGCGAGGTGTTCCAAAACATGAAATTTCTGTGCAATTATAATTAATGGAAATTGTATATTTTTTAATCTAAGTATTATTTCGCGTCTCTATACGGATATGTATATTATATATTTCTGTATACGTCTCTTTTGTCCATTGTACATACACGTAATACTTGTAACGAGATAATAAAGTCTTACTGCGTCGCAGTTTTATTTACACGCTTTAAACTTCTTTCTTTGGTCGTTTCTCTATCTATAAATAAAATATACACCTTCTCGATAAACCCTCGACAATGATTAGCTCTACCCGCCTCAGCGGCGTATCGGCTCGAGGACCATCATGTACGTCGGCGTCGATTCTTAACCTGAGATTCTCCGCAGAGCGAACAACAAATCTTGACGTCGATTGCAGACGCGTTCCGTCGATTTAATATCAGCGCCGGCAATTCCGGATGTCGAGCCAATAAAACACATCGGCACGATAAGACAGGGAAACTTTCCGCGAACGCAAAGCTAAATATTGGCTGCCTGTTTTCTCGAGCGATAATCATTACTCGCTGAGAAATCATCGTGAATTCATGTATTTGCTTAACGGCTGAACGACCGTCTCGTTCTTATCGCACGGCTCCTCCTTATCCTCCCCCCCTTCTTCCTCTTCCTCCTTCTGCCGCCATTGTACTTGGAACTCGTCTTGGAAACTCATTAACAAAATATACAGTTGTAACGTAATCACAGGTCTGGAGGCTCGGTCGGCTTCGACACGGTAAAATAATAAATAAACTTAGTCTAAGACTTAAAAAAATTAACGTAGACGTAGCACGTTGCTTTGGAGAAGACGAAGAAAGGAGAAGAGATGCGTTTTCCACGTTACTGCTGATCCGAGCCTTTTCTCTTTCCTTGCTTCTTACGTCTTTTTTTTTTGGATTCTTTGAGCAGTCCTTTCAATTTCCCACTTTATCTTCTGATCCTATCATCCTTCCGGTTCAGATAACAACGTCGAGCTGGGAATTTCTGACAGGATTCATGGCAATGGACACAGTCGACACCATAGTCTTACTGTAGTTGTCCTTCGATTGATCTGAAAGAGTCAGAAAAAAGTTTTAATTCAAAACCCAAATTAAACGTCGGCAGAAAATAAACTTTTCAATGTAATTTCAAAAATAAATAATATACCACCAAACAAAAAAGTGCCATAGCAGTTAACACATAATTAATGCATCATTGTCCCAGTATTAGTCAAACGAATGAAAGTAAAAGAAAAAAAAGAGTGAAAAGCATATACTGAAAAAAATGATAGAAAAGGCAAAGAACTAATTGAAGAAAACAGAAGGAAAGCAGACGCAAAATAAAGTCGTACCTACAGATAGAAAATCTGAAGATATTACGGACTCGTATCAAAAAGTTCTCCTGCGGAGTTCAAAATTGAATCGGATCTCTATGGCATGGAGACGTGTAACAGCGTTGCGGCGTTATTTCCATGTGTGCGACGCTATTCAAAGTGAATATTCAAAGCACGCACGGGAATTCAGCCGAGGTAGCCGCTTTGTTATTGCATGCAGCAGCGCTGCCCGTGCAGGTCGACCTTATTGCGTTAGAGCTCGGCAAGATGTTACGTTAGCACACAGATTCGCGAGTTGCTCTGACAAAGAGTCCTTATCTCTAAGTTAATACGAAACCGAAGCGTCGCAAGAATTTAACATGTTAAGAAGACTCGAGACGAGTCGAAAGATTCGACTAGGAGCATTACTATGTACAGTTAATTAATCGCACTTTACAATCTACAATTAATGGAATTTACGTATTTTTCTTAATTATATAGAGAATTAGTACCTAGCTTATTCACCAGGTTTTTGTTTTACATGCTACCCCGTTCCTGTCCGCGTTAATAGAGAAGTGTGCAGTGTGACATTTAACTCGCTTCGGCAACTCCTGGAAGAAATATGTTAGATGAAGAAAAGGAAGAAGACAGTTCAAAGACGCGATTCGACGAATAAATAAAATGATCCAGCTGGATAAGGACGGCATCGCGAATATCGTGTGTTCTCAAGTGCAAACAGGAGACAAGTAAAACTACATGTAGGTAGTAAAATAAGAGAGAGAGAGAGAGAAGATTGTATAAGAGTAAGGAAAAAAAAATTACTGGGACGAACTAAAGTGAGAAATAAAAATAGATAAACAAGTAGACAGTGTATCCAGAATGTGGGTGGATAATCAAATGGAAAATTTGCAATGCTAAAAAATGACTGGATTATCCAGAGACAAAGTTTGCGAGAGCGATAAGACGCGATAACTAAGCAGTAAATAACTTTTGTAATTGATAACGAATATTTTTGGTTTTTGGTTGCGTTATTCGTGTTAGGTGGTAACTTCCTGCGCGCTATGATAGTAGTACTTCCATGGTAGTTTTCAGTAGTTTTCAGTAGTTTTCATGCCAAGGCCCAATCTTAGAAACCATGAGTGCCCTTTTCACTTACGAAAAATATGTAATAGCCGCGCTTCGTTTAGGTCAGAGTTTGGTGACCGTAACGATGTGGTGGTTGTTACCTTGGCCGAAGTTATTCTGCGCTGGGGCGCTACTTCCGTGTGGGGTCAGGGAAGCCCTTATTCGTGAGCAGCTTATCACGCCGGCATATGCCTGCCTGTACTGCTTGTTCATTATCACGTATATTATGGGATTGACGCAGGAGGCGAAATAGAGTAGAAGGTAGCCCAGTACGTGGAATTCTGAAATTTCAATAGATCATTAATCTGCAGAGGGTTGCGTCACATACTCGTATCCTACGGATACGAAGCTCGAGACCGTTCACTTTTTATAAGGACGGCCGCGTTAGTAATTCTCGCGAATTTAATTTATTTCTCTTTTGATATTCAGATTATTTCTAATTAACGTACCAGGATGCTTGACTTCCGCGTCAGCGACCTTTGCAATTGTAATCGGAAGGTAGCACGCGACGAAACTCAAAAATATAGCCAGGACCATCTTCGTTATTCGCCATTCGCTTCTGCGCTGCTTTATCTCGCGCGTGTCTCGCCCCGGGCTGTGCGGTGACTTTATCGATGGACCAGCGTGTTTCCGCATTCTCGACTCCGAGCTGGAAAAGCCAAATTTGGGGAATTTAGCCGAGGAACTTTTGGAAAAGAAAGGGAAGGAGGTCCTTCCGAATTCGTCGATCCTCTACGCAGCTTTTGGTTAGGGGAGGAAGACTGGTATGAGAAGAGCGACGCCTCAGGGCTGCCACTAATTGAAATGGAATCAGAAATATATTCTGGCAATGTTGGCACCAGGGTCATCCCTTGCTACGAGAAAAATCCAAAGCACGTTGATGGTTGGCGAGCCTGACATTGCGCAATTTTATTTAGGAGATTCTTTTATTTTATTTTTTTCCTTTCGTGAGATTTTAGTAAATAGAGAAAATTTTGCAGTACCTGTGAACTACCCAGAATATTTTGGCGTAACAACCCACGATTACTATGCAGGGTATCAGGAAACCCATGACGAAGAGGAAGGTCTTGGGACTGTGACCATGGGCGTCCTTCACTATGGAGCAGGTCTCCAGGTTCACGTCGTAGTCGAATCTACCTGGAGTGAATAATGTTTCGATTCTCTTTATTTTAGGATTTCAAGGGGGGGACGAAGAAAAGGTTCAAGCTTCTAGGATGGGACTGAACTTACCCCAGACGCCTAGGAGCGTCGGAACCTGCATCCCGTATGAAAAGACCCAACAAAAGAGGATCATCAGGGCAATCCAATGCTTCTTGTAGACCCTGCTGTAGATTCCGTGATGGGCTATCATGATGTATCTGAATTGCACGATAAAAATTATATTGTAAATTTCTACGTAAAACGATTTTTTTTTTTCAATAGCCTTAAGATTCAATAATCGTACCTATTGACGGTGATGGCAGCGACGGATAGGAGACTCACGCCGACATTTCCATACCTCAGGAACGGCACCAGCATACAGAGGAACCTGACGTCGGCCCAGCTGGCGTCGATGAAGCGTATAGAATCAAACGGCAGGACCAGCAGACAGAAGATGAAGTCAGCCACGCAGAGACTATTAACAAGTCAAATTGAAATTTCATTTAAATTCTGGAACTTTTTTTTTAAACCTATGGGAATCTACGAGTACGGTGTATCCTGGTGATACGTCACGCTACGTGTCTCAAACCGGATGTGCGAATATCTAATTGGGGCGCGATATTCAAAGATTTACTCTAGGGAAAAGAGTCTGGACCAACCGGAAGTCCTGGATCGATTTGCTCTCTAGGAATTACAAAGGACGAGGGTCTCGGCCTCGAGACGTAATCCAAAAAAAAACAGTAAAGACAGAGAGTCATAAGTCGAGAGATAAAATCCATCGATTTCGAAAAAAAGCACGTGCAAAACTTTCCCAAGGCCATAAGTTAATTCCAGCCGAGTTAATGGGACGTAGGAAAATATTCCTAAACGGTAAATTAAACGAGAACCACGTGCGAGTTGAGAGTTTGAAAAAAATAAACTTAAAATTGAGGAGGGACAATGTCAGGCCAAGGACTCTCGCTGAAATCCTCTTAAAAAGCGTCGCGACGTTTTGCAATTCGCATGGATGAAGGAAACACGTTGAGACTGTAGAAAATGAATTTTTTCCACGTTTGTATATAAAAAGGAATTTTTACAGTAAGATGGATCAGTATGTTTTACAGAAACGCATTAAAAGTTTGTCAATCGTAAAAAAATCGTATTCCGAATAATTCTATTTCGAAATTCCAATAAATTCAGGTAGGCGCATCGACGTTTCCGGAATGTCAAACTTTTTCCATTTTTCCTTTTAGCCAACTGCTCTGCTCGCATTATGATTTCCTCGCTCGCCGACTCTTTGGGATTCTCTACTTCCCTTATATCCCGCATGGATCCAAAACGCACGACACTTTAACGAGTTGGTAACGTGTGACCCGATTTCCAAGCACCGAACTTTCCATGTTCCTTCCGTTTCCATGTTTAGCTCGCGAAAAAGTGCTCCCACCACTTCCGGAATAATATTCTTCCCTATTCGAGGACGATGATCGGGTCATCGGGACACCGGACTCTAGACAGTTTAGAGCCGAATATCTAAACAACCTTATTTTTCAAAATCCTGCAAGGACGAACCTGATAAAATAAATTACAAGGAGCGATGAGATTAATTAATAAAATAATCCGATAAGATTTAGTCGATACAACAGAGCTAAGAGAAAAGGATAACGAGGGCTCCTAACACGGTATTATCTACCTTATCTACCTCAAGTACAAATATCTCGACAAGCGTCAGCCAAGTGTCCTTATCGCTCTCCGAAGAGAGCTCGGAAAAAAAAAAAAGAAAAGACTAAAATCATCTAAAAAGTTGAGCTCTCAGGCTTCAAAAGTACCTAATGATAAAAGCAGCGGCGACGTTTCGTACTTTGGGGTACTTGATGAGCGCCACGATGGTCATCAGATTTCCAACGAGGCCGACGATCATTATCAGTATAGCAACGACAGCAGCGAATGATCTCAAAGGCTTTGGAAACCTGAAATCATACAAAAATTAGGCACACGCGAGTATAAGAGTGTACAGGTTATCACGCCGATGCTGAAGTAACGAAGAAATGAAAAAATCGCAGCTAATAAATAGAACGAGAGGCGATTGGGTACAGGACTCGTTGGCGCACCCTGTCTGCAATTATGCCAGAAAAATTGTCAAGCAAATATATTATCTCCGATACATGAAATCTCAGTCCATTGTTCATCTGAGAAGTTGGCAGTACTGCTGGGACCTGGAAGTCTAAGGCAACTACCAGAGTCAGTATGAAAACCATAAAACAGACTGTGGTCATTATTAATAGACCATGACGACTATTACAATTTGCATAATGAATTTAATATCTCTAACTAAGAATACTTGCCTCGACATATTGTTGTCGATTATCGTATTGTATTTGGCAGTTTCCGTAACATCGGTTATCCAAAGCGCCACGTTATTCTCCATCCTGGTTAGTTTCTCAGTGACGTCTTCGATTAGTTGGTAAAACTAATTTCGAGATCCACTCGCGCATCCGGATTCTTCTTTGCTCGCGAAGAAAGGCAGCTAGCTGAAACAAAAGAGTAATACTATTAGATAAGTAACCTTCTGATAATTTCCACAGGATGGCTGCGGTCCGCGATACTCCCCTCCCTCCGTTCCTCTTTGTCCCTCCTCTCCTCCAAGGAAATCGAAACGTATTGTGCCGATTGTGCCTGATTTATTCTCGCGCGAGCTTACTCATCGAATTCTATCGAGTTGGCCTCGTGTCGCGTGTGTCGCATGTTTACGCGATTCGATCCACTCGATCTTCGCCTCATCAATAATCTAGCGAATAAGACTGATCGGAGATAAGGTTCGTTCGAAGTAACTTCGATAGAGAATATCATCCCCTGTGAAAATTCCTCAAGAATTTTTTGAACAAACACTCTGAGCGTCTTCTACTGCGATTGGCGTGTCTTTCTTTAGAGATTAAATTTTACTACTTTGATATAACGTTGGGACTGTTTCTGATCTTCGCGCCCAGAAAATTTAGTACACTGTATATATTTTATGACTACTGGAAAATGTAAGAACGTTGACATAAAGTGAATACCTGAAATCCATGTATGTATTTTTAAACTGATAATGGTTATATGCTTGTTAGATGTATATTGCTGTATAGATAATTTATGTGAAATTTATAGATTCTAATAAATTTAGATAAGCCCTCATCGTTGCATCTTGATCCTAGATGCGCTCCGATGATGAGCAAAGACAGCATGCCGGCCTATGGGGGTGCTGGATTTGGTAAACTAGGGTTAAACTGCAGAGCATTAACCTCGATTGAGCTTAATTAGGAAAAATTAACGAACACCCGTTATGTGTCCCCTTCCTAGGAAATAAAATAAAAAAAAAGTTTATGAAACATGAAAGTCGAGCCATGGGAACGCGAGAGGAACGCACTCGGCTCTCGGTGACTGTCAATGACAATATGACAAAACTTTTCAAGTTTCTTTTTTTTTTCATAGAAAACGGCCATACCGTATTGTCGCACTGTTCAACGAATGATAATGATCGTTTCTCAAAGATTGTTCGCGTCATTTTTCATTTTTACAGACAATGCGATACGTATATTACATATGTTCCGTATATGGATTTATGTGCCAATAGTCATTAGAATTGCTCAACGCTTCTTCCTCTTCCTGTGAATTTTATCCTGAGTATTTTTCCCCTTCTCTTATATCACTGACTGATAAAGCCAGAAAAATGACGTTCTGAGGAATTCCTGGTGACTTCGTTGACGTCATCAAATGATTCCTGAGTTAATCATATGAATGGCAATGAGTGACTCAACTTGACTCACGGTGAAAGTACCGCGCGCGCCTTAACTTCCGTTAACGACGAGGATCCACCGAGCTGCTAGATCATTATAGGTATCAATTCCTGTATTTTATCACGTGAAACGCACCTATGGCATTCCGTGTCTACTAAAAACAGTCGAAGAAAGTCATTCCGATGATCGATAAAGCCAAGAACAAATTTATATCGAATTTCAAAGTTTTTCAAATCCTATCTCTCACACCTTCCTCTTCCTTATCTACCGACACGTGACGAAGAACCTCTAAGATCGAATAGGCTTAATCTAATCAGGCCCTAAATATTTACAGGATCGAAACGGGATCGAATTTGTGGGTTGAACAGAATCGAAATTTAATAGGCAAACAAACCTGAAAGTTGAGAGAACGTGCGTCTCTGTCTCTCTCTCTCTCACTCACTCTATATATATATATATTCTTTCAAAGCAACACTAAATCAATCATCGAATAAAGTTACTTTGATGCTTTATTCTATCCTCGGCCACAGCCAATATATTCCTCGTGACGTAGATCAGGCACGAACGAGGCCTATACTCTCAATATATAGAACGTATCCTGGAATAATTTATTTAATGAGGATAATTAATATTCACAGCGTTGCATTGGTCCCTATAATGATGCTTTGACAAGAAGGGACAAGTGTATCTCACCAGAATGCTTTTTTCCTCGTCTTTCTTTTTCTTTCTTCTTAAAGTTCTTCCAGTACGTCAGCCTCTAAGCCCTTCTTACTGTTGGCGGATAATGTGCTTCTCAGCTGCGCTACTTTGAAGCACTTTACTCTCCTCTTCTCTGGTACAGTCTCCTTTCTTCTTCCTCTTCTTCTCACCGATCAGTTCTCTCCTAAGTGATTCAAGTGATCTTGAATCGAGCGATTAATCCCAGTGAATCCGGTGCCTTCGGGTGCCTCCGGGTGCCACGGTTTTGCTTGGCTAGACAGTATGCACTTAATAAAGAGAAGAATGAGAAAAGAATCCATGCAATTCAGTCAGTCAGTCACACTCGAGTTAGGCCGTGTCTCACTTTTAATTAATATTTATTAACCGATAATAGCAAAGCGCGTTATCAAGCAGTGACCCACTGCTACACGCTTTACAATAAGTTATAATTAACGTGTAGTCTCTCTTTTAAAAAATCACTACACTTTCTCTATTGAAACTCTCCCGGATCGCGCGTTAACAAGTTTTCTCCGTCAATTTAATAAAGAGAATAATTTTCTTATTAACCAACAATTCACTTCGGTGTTTTACTTCACGAATTTTCAGTACCGAGTTTACTTCCTTCCTTATTCCGCGTATCGCGTCACGTTGGATTTTATAGCAGGTGGCGATTTTACGAGATTGGTTTACGTGATTCGAATACTTTATGAAGACCGGACGGACTGTTGACCGGTTTCCTTATATCGTTCGGTGTTTCAAAGTCGCGCCATTCCGCACACCTTGCTGCTGGCTGCTGCTGGCTGCTGCTGGCGATCGGCACAAGTGTCACTGAGTGTCGCCGAGTGTCAGCGAATGACTGCGCTGGGACTGGCTGGGACTGCTTGGGCCTCCTGGCTCTGCTTACTACTACTGCTTACCACTGCTTACCGAGCATTCTGTCAAATCGTTCTCGCTACGGCGTTACCAAAGCCAACCAAAGCTACAGTCCCTGGTAGAAGCAGCGGTAGCAGCGACACGTGGTGGGGGAATCGGCCGATGACAAACCTACTGAAAACTCTCCCATAACCCATGTGGCTGATGCACGGAGCCGCACGGAGCCGCACGGAGCCATTAAGAGGCGGCGGCTGCAGTTGTGTGTGCGAAAAACTTAATCTAGAGTCGAGCCGTTCACGCTGTAAAACATTTTGACTGGTTTATGGATTGACCGGTGGTTTATGGTACTCGATGCTACCTCAACCCGGGATTACGTACCCAGGTGTCACTTTTCACAGGGACGAGGAATTCGAGATTCAGCACAAATTCCTCTGGGTTAAGAACCCCTTCGTTTCTCTGCCTCGATTTACCTTCAGTCGTTTACTTTTTTTTTTTCATCTTATTTTATAGTACTCGAGCCCTTGTATTTCTTTAGCGTATTTCTTCAAGTTCTATGGGATGCGGGGAATTGCTAAAGAAAGTTTAGAGTTTTCTTAGAAGGACGGTGAATACCTTCTCTTGAACTGTTTACCACATATTGCTTAAAACTTTTTTTTCTCACTTTTATGGATATTCCTGTCGCTCGCGTTTTCAATGAAAAAATGCCAAAAACCAAATTGACTTGTTCCACCTTCGTTTCATAGATCAATCTCTTTCGACGACATAGGAACCATTCGGGTATCCAGATATCTTTGTTGAGATTCGAATCTCTTATGCAAGTATACATAGGATGAAAAAATTATCTTAATCGCCATTACCGCTTTCCAACGCACATTTCGTCCCCCAGTGTACGCGCCTGTAACAAAATGTAATTATTTTTAAAAAGGATGTAGGGACAGCATCCAACCCACATCCCAGGTCCCGTTCCATTCTATACATCTTCACCCTCCATGACTACGTACGTTCTACGTAGCTAAACTTCTCTGTATAACGTAGAAGCATTCTCAAAGTCTTTAATGCACGTTATTAAACACCAACGCAATAGCTGCTGGAGACGCACTGATTCCCCCGGTGTATTGTATCTTGAAATCCGAGTCATTGTAGGAATTAACCTGAAGCTACCTAGAACTGAGGTCATACATAGTTTTGACATAACGTATACACATGAGTATTCAGATTATATATGTATCTATATGAGTGCTTTACTGGATTACCTGTAACTCAGAGTTTCGAGAACGAAGTTTTTAAAGAGAGATTTTCCAAAATTTTCGCACCTGCTTTACTGCGTCACGGTCGTTTGGATGATTTTGAAAAATTCCATGTGTCAGATTTATTTATCCTTAAGAAAATATGTCTTCTTTGTCAGGACAGGATAAAGAGAACAATTGTCAGAACAATAAACAGCTGACAGTAACTCCATGGATTTTGATGCTGCCGAAACCGCAACACGTGTTACTGTATGTTTTTTCATGGTCGTCCAACGTGGAATCGAAAGCAAATAGTGATTATAAAAGTTTCAACATATGTGTCATTCCCTTGGTTGTCACATATGGGACTATTTTTTCCTCCTCTACCTCTTTTACCTCCGACAACGCATTTCTTTTAGGTACAGCTCGTTTATTTTTGTCCAGCCCTATTTTCGGCGACCCTTTCAAAAATTTCACATGGAAATTCTATGACTCTTCGCTCCCACCTTTTTTTTTCCTCTTGATTCTCCTTGATGCTCTTCCCATTAAACGCGTCTGGTTGCGTTTGTACTTGCCCTTTTTATGCACGTTACGCCTTTCGCGCAGACTCGCTCTTTATCGGTATTTTAAAGCATGGATATCCTACCGACAAGATCCTGGACTTCGACCACAGAGTTGAAACGCAAATTTCTTCACAAAGCGGATGAACGTGTCAGTCATTATCGTCATATCCTAAGAAAAGTTTAGTGCACGTATCTTTTCATAGAATCATCCGCCTTATCGATAGATTTTTATAATGGCCGATATTTGGCCACAGGGGAAAAAGATAACCATAATGTTTATTAGTATGGTTAACAGTAAGTCCCAGCAGTGAAGTCTCACTTTGTAATAAAATATATTCGTCACTAACCAATCCAGTAAGAATTTCCTTCGAAACTTCATCATTACTGTTTTTTTTTTTTTTTTTTTTTCGTGAATGCAAAATGTCAACTGGCGAAAGGACTACTAACGAAATCATAAGTGGGATTTCCAAGGAGCACTAAAACACAGCTTTTAGTCTTAATAAACAGGGAATCTGAAACACACGAAGGAAGCATAATAAAGTATATCCAAGTTTCGTTGAGTCAGGTTAGGAAAGAAGTTTTAACGGAAGAAAGTGGGAGAAACCGCGAGCGAGGATAAGACGCAGTCGAATGTCTTTAGCTGGAGTTTCTTTGATTGCAGAGAAGAATTACGAAGGAAACGAACGGATGTGGATCCGGGCGAATTTGCGGATGATAAATAAAAACTTAAAGATGTTTTGTTCAGCGAAGGATCCTACTGGGAGTACTTACTGACTTACTGCCGCGAGACCATTTCTTCGGGTATTTCCGTAACCCGTCGTGAAGTCAAAATTGATGCTGTCGTGTAAGACTACGTGGAGGGAGAAGTCTCTATCGGTAATTAATCTTCACCCGATTGACTTCGTGACTCCGCAAAGGTAATCAACAAATTCTAAAGGGAAGTTAACCGACCGATTCATAGCCGAACAGTGCATTACGTTCAGGCAGAATGTCCTTTATATTATATCAATTGACTTACTTATCTCCCTTAGCCAATATGGCCGCCGTTCGTCTTTACACGTTTATACCGGTTCTGCCCTTATAGCTTCTATGGTCGTGTTCACTCAGCTGCATCTATCCGTGCATAAATCTTGGTCTACAGCTGTCAAATAGATCTGTATTATTCTCACGTGAATCTTTTTACCGTCTTGATCTGTTGTCTTGTCATAAGTGACGTTTCTTCTTTTACAATGGACCGTGTGTACTGTGCTCCTGGGTAGCTCTAGAACGAAGTAGCAGCTAAAGAAGAAAACGGATTTTCAGAAGCTGGGAAAAGTTCGAGAAGGGTGTTCCGAGTCGTTGCTTCTCGCGTAACGTTCTACCGATGACGCAATCAATTACGCCTGCTCAATTTGCGACTCGACAGCCGTGCTTTGGGTTCCTAAGAGGACGGGAGGAAGCTCGAAGGATTATCGAAGGAAAGATGGCCGTGGCTCCGAGCAAAAACTCCGGATGTCCGTTTAATCAACCCTTTACCCCGAGCAAAAAGGCTGAATCCCGCGGATCCCTTAATGCGACTATTTCGTTACCAACCCGCGGATAACTTTCTTTCGGTACTGGCCGAGAATCGCTCGTTTCCTTTCTCCCTTTTCTCCTCCTTCTTCTTTCACTTTTTTTCACTCTTTCCAGAGAAAACTTTCTCAGCCCTCGAACACCGCACTGCGATTTCTGCCGGTATGGCCGTTACCGGCTCGGCAACTGAATATACTTTGCTGTCCGACACAAAGGGAAAAGAACTCTTTGTCTAATGTCAACTCCAGGCGCTAGGCTGCCCGGCAGACGTCGGCGAGTGTCACCATCTATCGCGAGGCTCACGAGCTTGTAAATACTTGCACCAGATAAAAACTCATAAAATATCCATAATTTTACGAGGTTCCTACGGAACCATTAAACGTGTACATATACATACGTAACAACGAGAAACTACCTAAACGTCACGTGACACTGGTAATAATAATTCTCCTCAGTTCCTGGCCACGGTTTAGTAAACTCCAAATTCTAAATAGCCTCCCAGTCACGAAATCTCATTGTTAAACAAAAACCTCGTAAGCGTCTCTTAACGTTTTGCAGCAATTTCCAAAGAGAATTTTCAAATGACTTTATACAATTCAAACGATACAGTGTAACCGGCAGTAAACCGTACTGAAGCGGACCGGAAAGAAAGATCACTCGTAAACAAGATATACGTACATCATTGGATTAACGGTTTCTCGAGTAGTATTCAAAACGAACGATATCGTCTGGATCATTCTATACGTTTCGTCCTCCATTAAACTTTCCCGTAATTCCATCAAAGCAGCCATAAACTCCAAGGAAAACTGTGCGAATCACTCGTGCTCATTTTTCGCCCACTTTGTTCGCACCTACTAATATTCCTGTAATACGTATCTCAGTGTATCTCAGTGTATCTCAGTGTATCTCAGTGTATCTCTGTGTATCTCTGTGTATTTCTGTAGGCACCTGTGTATATCGTCTGTGGTTCCGTGCTACACGCGTGGCTTCCGTGTGGTCTACATATAACACGTTCACGTATGTCCATATACCTATATCTCGGTGTATATACAATTGCATACGTGCGTCCGATGAAAATTGTTTTTCTCCGAGATTATTGCTCGACGCGCATGCGCGTCCCGTTCCTCGCTGGACCAGGAACTCACTAGGTCTGGAGTGGAATCGCGTCAGTCGGCTCGCGCTCCTCATCGAAGGAGGTCTCCTCGTTAAGTCAGCTCGTTAGCCTCGCGGCTTTATTATCCCACGGTCCCTGAGCCACGTGATTCCGCTATCAAATTTTTTGGAGAAAAGAGACTGTATACTCCGTATAAGCGATAGGCTGATAGACCAGCTGCAAGGTCAAGTCGAGAGAGAGAGGAAGTGGATATTCGATTCGATACCGAATCGATAGATTTCAGAATGTCTTCTTCATCTTCATTTTCATCTTCTTCATCCACAATGACGGTCGAACGTAATACGTGAGGACGAGTGACAGGATGAGTTTTAATCTTAGAAATCGACAGAGCGTCTTATTGGATGCTTGTTAAGAGTATTAATAAAATTTCAAGAGACTCTCGGAAGCATCTTCTTCCGAATATAACTCAGGACCGGAAGTCTAAGGCCATTCACGTAGACGCGTATTTCGCGCGGCCCGTTACTTCTTCCATGCCTTTTAAAAATAAGCTCTGCTCCTTGAAAACTTATCGCGTCGTCCTCGCCAGGTCAATTTTCGACAATTTCCAAGGGAGAGAAAAGCTCGTAATTGGTCACTGACGTATCGAAGGTACGCTTTGTAAAAAGGGCGGGAGACTTTGAATTTTCAAAAGGTCAATTTCCTCTCCTCAATTTCACTCGTAACAGCTATAATAAGACAAAGCCATAAAAACCAGAGGGAAACTCCGAATGACTAAAAAGTAATAAAAGGGTCTATCAATCGTACCAACCGTACGACTCCGGTTGTCGCAGCGCGACGTCAGCCGTTTAGTTTCGCGATGGTTTACATTCCGAAGGCAATCGAAAAGTTTTGAATCGGATTCCCTGCGGGTCGCGGCTGCTGGGCGCGCAAGGCTCGGCTGCATTCGACTCCGCTCAGTGAGACTTTAAAAGTCGCGGGCTTGCGGACTCGCCATGTGTTGCCCTGACGGCTGCTGAGTATTTACCTGCTCGACCCGAGACTCTAGACTCCTCAAGGTAAATTACATAAAGCTTTTGCCTGATATCATTTATTACTACGTCATCCTAACCGAACCCAAGTAATTCGGTGAGACAGTCACGCATCTACGCACCTAGGGGTTATTTCCGGTACGTCTTTTTTTACTGCCAGTCAAAGTCCTGGGATAAAAGTTTTAAAGTTTTCAGGTGAAATTACAAAGATGCCGAGGCTGCTCGATTTTTTTAAAAGGATTTATTGGGTTTTCTCTTGTCAAGGGCGTCGCGTATGCGTGTTTAAGGGTACAGTCAGTGAGGAGCGGCTGTGAGAGAATTGGAAAATCTGCAAGAGGGGGAGAGGGGGGGGGGGAGAAAATAATTTTTTGTAAAAACACACATATCTTCACGTGTGCGTCAGACCAATAAGACCTCTTCCCCTCTCGCGTATATTTGTTTGACCAGTGATACGCCTGAAAATTTTTAAACATTTACTCTCCGCGGAAAAAGTTTATTTTTTCGGTAGCAAAAATAGGTTCCGTGAGTGGGGCCCTCCCTTGTCCCTTCCCCTCCCCGCCTCCTCCCTCCTCACCGCAGCTACCCCCCCCCCCCGCACATAGTTGTCCCTATACTAGAGTTATTGCGCAATACCGGCAATCTCTCTCTCTCTCTTATCTTTATTCTTTATCTTTCTCTTAGTCTCCCTTATCTTCTCGAATCGTCTCGCGACTCGTGAGCTTTTTACGAATTTTATCGAAAAAATGTATAAATTCAATCGAGTCCCCGTAACGTGGAAGGGATAATGGGATTTATTTGATGTCTTTGGGAACGGCTGCACCTACTTTTTCCTCTTTCTTACGTCTCCATTCACTTGAATTTTTTTTCTCTCGCGATTTCGACACGAGAACTCATCGATCGCGTTATCCAGCCGGATAAACGAATCTACCAAATTTATTCAATGTACATCTCGTTCTCCTTTACCTGTTTTCTCATAATATTCTGGCAGAACGTTTACCCCCCTTTGCCTGGATCGTCCCGTCAGACCATTTCCAAAGTATAATCGTCTCCTTTCAGGAGGAAAGCGCGGACGAATACGTTGAATCCTCCGCGGGATTTCCCATATCAAATGAAAACTGCATTTCGGGCGGTTCGTCCTCTTACTTCCGGTCCTTTAGGCGGAAGCACGTCGACCCGGAGTTTTTGCCCCCATGGGCGTATATTATTATTATTCGACGTGGTGATGATTTTTATTTTTTTTTCTCTCACTTCGAGAAAAATATACGTTTACAGGTAAATCTTTAAGGGGTGACAACGCACTCTTTCCTACTGAGGCTTTACCGTAAGTTTCGAAATATTGCAAAGTCCCTCGTGAAATATTTTTGGACCTTCTCGTCATAGTAATTTTATGCGTATTCACCTATATAGATATAAAGGTGGGAAATTCCTAAAGCTCCCAGCAGGACACGTAAACGATATCGATGCCGCTAACGGGTAAAACTTAAATTGCCATTTATAAGGGTTACGGGCGGCAGCCCTTATGGGTTCCCATGAATTCCAGAAGATTTTCCAAAAAACTCCCGTTCGCTCGACGAAATTTCTCTGTGCGTGCAGTAACGCCCCCGATGCCAGGAACATCCAAAGAACGTCCCTGAAAAAAAAATTCCAAAAAAAAAAGTCAAAATGAGTCACTTATATTTTGGAATACAGAAAAAAACCTTGATACTTACATCGTACAGATCGATCTGTCAAAATCGTCGGTAAATTCTTGCCCGCCCACGTAGCCCGTCAGGCGCGTCCCCGAGTCTCCCGGTTGTAAATTTCCGAATTTTCTCAGGACGAAAGAATAAGAGGACACAGAGAAGACATCTTTTGCATCACTGTCGGCACTTATGGATATCGATAAAGCGAAGTATGTGTATACACGGCGTGCGTGTCTTCTTCCACGTTGGCAAGGCGTTCGCCAATAGCCTGGAAGCACGTGTGTGGGAAATTGAAATAGCCTCATCCCAATATCCCAGATGCATATATAGACGGAGGATCCGGGGGGGGGGGGGGGATGATGCACCTGCTCGAGCCTCACTTTGCGAAGACGAGGCACGTATCCTCGGCAGTCGATGTTTTATCCAGGAAATATGATACAGGAAGAAAAGTTATCGGGAATGCGTTTCCAAGGCGTATCGGGCGTCTCACGTATATCGAACGTTTCAGCTTCCTCGTGGCGTCCGTACCTGCCTGCCTGCCTGCCTGCCTTTCGCTTATGTCCTTCCTACGTTCTCCTGGATTTTCCTCTGTATTCGTCAGCCGCAATTTTATCCGGTGCATATACGACCTCCCTTTAGGTATACGCGTCGCGACGCTCGGCGTACCCTCTGCATTTTATGTGCAATTTCAAAGCTCCGTACGCGAACGTTTCATACTTTTACGAAGCGATGCCGTCGCAGGCGATATTCTCCTTATTGAGGAAATCAAAAGAAATAAGAAAGAGTCAAAATGAAAGATATATATATCTGTATGCTGTCCGTATAAAGCTATATATTTTGTTTCCAAGCGATTAAAGTCCATTTCTCCTTTTTCTTCGGTCTACAATTAAAAACTCGATACCGCGGAGCCATTCTGCTCCAGATAAATAGCTGGATCAATGACTTCCGCTCTTAATTTATTTCCTGCAGATGCTGGAGTACTGGATGGCCAACAATGCTTCCGGGGCGAACGGAAGCGAATTCGAGATCGAGGAGGTCCTCGAGGATCCTGGCTCGGCGATGCTCTTCGCCGGCTACCCACCCTGGATCCTCTACTTCGCCGCCGGCTGCTGCGTCCTCTTTATGCTAATCGGGATTCCTGGGAACCTCATCACCGTCGCCGCCCTCTTCCGCACCAAGAAGGTCTAATTTACTTTGCTTTACGCGCTCGAGTTTCCTGCTTCGGGATTCTCGCTCCTTCTTATTTACCTCCTATGTAATGGAGATACGTTTGCGCGGGTTGGGTATGTTGGCACGTCCAGGTGTATCCAGGTGAATCCAGGTGAATTCATCGGGAGGTCGAAACACGAGGCGGATGGGCGTCGCGACGCTACCGCCAATTCTGTCGCGTCCTCTAATTATTATTATTGTACAAGCGCGCTCGTTTGTCAGGCAATTAATTCGACTGGTACTTCCGGTGAGAATGCGAAGTTACCCACTTGCTCCACTTCTCGTCCTTCTTCCTCTGCTGCTGCTATTGTTGCTACTGTTGCTGCAACTAATAATTCTGTCTGGCTCTGTCAGACACCTAATCTTGCCAGTGTGTTTGTACCAATCGATTCGAAAATCGATAGTCGCGTATAAGGACGCCTCCCGCCTGTCAATTCTTATCCTCGGTGCGTCCCGCAACGAGATTCGTATCTGCTTTCAAAATTGCGCCACGTGGCTCGCAGCCTGACATTACACAGGGTCCGAGGAAGATTTGAAAATTGTACGACACGTCGAGCAACGATTCCTTCGTTCAAATTAAAGGGTTTTTGCTGCTTACGATGCGCCGTTTAAAAAGTATCTTTTACGTGAATCGACAAACAGTACATCGCATGGCTGTCGATCGTTCATCACGGACAGAAGAAGCTTTTACTGTTGAGCTTAAAAAGCTTTTTCGAATTGCATCACTCTAGGCGGAATAAGTAAGGTGCAGGAATTCTGGCTACTCTGGCTTCTCTGGCTTCTCGTGCTTCTCTTACGGCAGGGAATTCACCTGGTCGACTTTACCAGCCGCCATTAACGTTCTCGTTTTTCGTAAACTTCTTCGGAACGAAGTAACGTTGAATTTCTTCCCTTGCAACTTACCAGTCAGCCAGATTCGTTGATCCACCAGCCGAGTTGCAGCTCGACGGAAATTACCGAGGAGACTCGGCAATCTCCGTAATGGCTTCTGTTTCCCTTAACCAAATTTCGCCGAGTCCTTCGCTTCCGCTTAATGGCCGCGCTAATGTCAAACGAATTAATCCGAAGCGCCTTAATTGCAGGCGCGTCTCTGTCCGACCTTTGACCCAGTGGAGACCCAGGGAAGATTGCACCGGCAATGCCGATACTAAAATTGCACAATTTCTATCGATCACCCGATCGTCCCAAACCTACAGACGTTTCCCGTAATTGAATAGAAATTACCTTGAAATACCTTTGACCCCCAGGAATTCCCCATAGCCGCAGCTAAAGGTCATTCACCTTTGACTTCCGACCTCTTCAGATTCAAACTTTCCCCCAATTTTCCCCAGAGACTGGTTTGTCTCTGATCGATCAGTTATTAACGAGATACAAGGAAAAGAGAAAGAAAACCATTCATAGGAGAGAGACGGTCGGGCAACGCAGGCGAATCCTGTATTCCGCTTTTTCACCTGCTGAACTCTTTTTAGCTGCTATCGGGCCGACAGGGAGGCTTCGGCCTTTCGTCCCGCTTCCGTCTCTCTTTCGTCCGATCTTCGCGCTCTGTCGAACTCTCGTCTCTTAGCCTCGTCTCTTAGCCCACGGTGGAGCGAGGACTCTGGGTGACGTCTCTGCGCATGCGCGAATATACAGAGTGTCGACTGTATGTCTGAAAGATTTAACCAGCGACACGATGCACATTACGCTTTATCTTTATCCAGTCCAGTCATCGTGATAAGCCTATCTAGGAGAATTGATTTTCCATAGAGCAACAAATTTACCAGAATAGAATTTTCAGAAGTTGCCCATTGCGCAAGGTCCTATCTACATATTGCATCTACATTGTAGATTCCAGCATCTTCTAGAATATACATATCGCACACGTACGGAGCCGACATATTCATCGGTACTGTAACCACATGTAGCTACGCTACGGCAGTGAGACCGGTATAAGGAAGCAGCGGAACGAGAATACCAGAAAGCAAGAAATAACCCCAAAGCTCCTCCCACCCTCCACCTTCCGTTTCTGTTTACAATCTCCCATCTTCGATTACTATATTTAGGAAGTGGAAAAGCTCTGCTCGCCAACCACGTGCGCGATAGCCTACTAATCGGAGCTTTCAAGGAAGAATCCTCATCGGGATTCCCTCCGGCAGGTATTGCAGGGAGAGAGCTTGATCGATTCCCTGGAGCGGAGACGCTGGTCAATCGGTGCTTGGAAATTCCAATGGTCCCCACTCCAGGAAACCGTCCAGGCACCGATCTACCTATTTTATTAATATTTTCCTCTGGATGATCCTAGACGCGAAGGACACGCAGTCCGGCAGCTCCTGACGTCTGTCATTCGTCCTGGGATCTTCGGGCTGGCAGCACTGGACTTGTCGTCCGCTCCTCCACGAGAGACCACGAAAGTCCACGAAAGTCCACGAAAGTCCACTGGGCACCTCCCCGTCGGGTCTTCCTCTAGTTAGATGAATATTTGACAATGCGATGTCAAAAACTAATTACACTGACAGACTATTTGTCCTGCTGATTGGTAATTTGGGATCGTCCGTGGTTAGGCGAGACACGAGCCTTATTCCATTAACCCAGGGTGGAGAACCTGCTGGACTCGGTGCGCCCGATGAACTCTGTGGATGGAAACTAGGATCTTGAGCGTTCATAGGGACTTTACGGCTACGTAATCTCGCGGTTTAAATGCATTGGCCTGCGATAGGGACTAACGCGAGACTCCTGGTACTACTGGCTGGTGACCTGTCTTCGCTCTCCCGAGACTATCCTGGTATCCTGGGACTCGTAAACGGGGACCCGGCCCTCGAGCAGTTTTCCTCTCTTTCCTTTCGTAAAGGGTAACCAGCCCACTTGTTCTGCTAGCGGTCAGAGTATTTCAGTAAAACGAGCTCAGCTTCACGTACGCAGGAGAAACTCGATCGGTGTCCTTGCTTAGTTATTAGTACGGCGAATCGTCTTTGGGGTTTCGCAGGAATTCTTCTTGAGCCTTTTTTTTTTCTTTTTTTTTTTTTGAGAAATGAAAGATTATTAAGGAAGACAGGGTAAGGAGTCTGGTCATTCGTTACATTTAGTCGTGTCTTCCACTTTTTGCTGAGAGATCTTATGTAATTTTCTTTATTCTTTATCTTTTATTGCGGTTTTATCTCTCGTCCCGAGAGGTTGGCAAATTTTTTTTTAATTTTATTTAATCACTTCTGTAACTCGTATCTTTCTTAGAGGAAGAGAATTTCTTTTTCTTTACTTTGTCTCTGTATGCCTTTATCTCGTACCTGCTCCTGTATTACCAGAACGGTACCGTGGAGGCGAGAAGAGAGCAAAAGGAAATTCAAGCGAATAAACGAATAAGAAAGGAAGGAAGGAAGGAAGGAATAAGGTTAAAAGGAGGGAAGTAGGTAAGTAAGGAAGCTGGCGCTAAGGGTGGAACAGGAAATATCTTTATCACGAGAGTCTCGAGGGCGGAGTGTAAAAGCGCATGAGAAGCGGGACGTTTGCACCCTTAAGTTTATCACTGAAGTACTCCGGGAAACGATAAACACCTCGTGCCAGCTGGAGATTTTCTTGCAACCCCCCGAAGACGAAATTCCACCTGTGTCAAGAAACGCACCCTCCCCCCTGCCCCCCTCTTAGTTCCTGTATTCTTAGCATTTTCGATGAGCTGAAAAAATTCACCCTTAACCTACGTGTCTATATGTATATCCCTATACCGGGTGTGACGTTTAACACGTAAAATTGAACTTTTCCCTTGTCCTCCCCTATTTCTTCCATTAGAAATACACCTTGAATCCCCCCCCCCCCCCCGGCCAATAATACCCTAAGAAATATTAATTCACCCTCAAAACTTTTCTTAGTCTCGTTACTCATATTCACTGCCGTAATTCACGTGGCGAAAATCCACGAGCGAAATAAAAGATAAAAGGAGACACAGAGAAGCAGAAGGGAAATACTTTATTTCCAGTTCCGATAGTCGATCAAGTGAAAATCCAATCGTCGCTGGGTTTTTTGAATAAAATTTGAAAATTCATTCGGGTCGTTTGGTCAATTTCAAAAAAGAATCGCGGAGCCGGTAAGAGAATTATGAGCGGATTATAAGCACCCTTTGTCAAGGGCTGAATTCCAGGGGTGGCAGGACAACAGGCACGGCGAATGGATGGAATGGAACGGGGAATTTTTTATTCTGAAATTTATTAAAGTAATGGCCTTTTTCGGCGAAAGTTATTGCGAGAACTTCTACTGTCGTGGAAAAATGACTTCGGCCTGTCTGCTACCGTCCAATAAAAATCCTCCAAGGATCGAATATTCTAACTTTTTAAGGTGACCCGTAGGTGGCAGCCATTTCTGTCCCTACTATTCCTATTCCTCTTGATAAACCGGAAACTAATTTACAAAAACGATTATTAATTATTATTTTTCAGATAAACTTGTGTCACGTGATTTTCTCCTATTTTAAAAAATTTTTTATTACACCCTTCCTCCTCCCGTCTTACTATCCTGCAAAGTGCCACTTAGTTTCTTCCCCATATCCCTGCTGCATCCTTTGATTCGCTCTTGGAGCCCGTTGATATATGTATACTATATGTATACATATATGCATTATATCCATCGCTCTACCTCTTAAGTTCTAAGTAAAATCGTCCAAGAATTGTAGGCACTTTCTTACCCCGAATCCTTACGATTCCAAGCAGACATTTTGAACCCTTCATCCCCGACAGCCTCGTATAACCTCAAAGGCTACAATCTCGTCTGGCAAGTAATTCGAAACAATCAAGAGATAAGCCCTCCTTCTCTCACGGGCTGTTTTCTTAACGAAGGAGCCATTCCGCAAGAACCGCCGTAATGCTTGGGCCTTTCGCTTTAGAAATTTACAGGAACCTCGCGATAGTCCTTACCCTGGTCCTCTGGAGGGGAAAAAGAGGACAAAAAAGGAGGAAGAGAAAGTATCGAGGAGGCAAGAAACATCAGAAACGTCCGCGACGTCCACTTAACCTGCAGCTAAGTGATAATCGAAGTGCGAGCAAGAAAATATTTCCGAGGACGCCGATGATCGACTCGAGGTGGAATCCTCTCTGAGATCTCTGAGATCTCGCAGCGCGGTGTCTCCTCTTTAAGCGACGACTCTATCGTTCATCCTGTCGTCCGCACGCGTCCTCCAGGACTAGCGGGACTAGCGGGACTAGCGGGACTACCGGGACTACCAGTGCCACCTCCTTCTAGGACGACCTAACCCCATCCGGTCTGTCTGACACCTACACCTAGGAGCACCAGGATCATCCGTACTTTGGACGTCTCTCCGCCTCCTTCCACGTACTGTCGCCTTCCACACTGTCGACTCCACACGTATCTTGGAGCATAGTACGTGTACATACATATGTATAATGTGTATATACATTAGAAGTTAGAGCATCCTCAGAGTGCATCAGCATCCTTATGCAAAATAATTGAAATGCATCTTCCTTCCTTCCTCCTAACCGCATCGTGCAGTTTATCAAACGGAAGTGCAGTCGGCCGACTTCCAGTGCGATGCGATAAACCCTTAAAAAGATACCGAAAGCGTCGAGGACTATCTGGCTGCTGGCTGCTGGCTGCTGGCTGCTGGCTGTTGGCTCTTCGGGAATGCATCTCTACTTGGAGCAGACAAACTTCTGAAGAAATTGGTGCAAGATACTTCCGGTTAGACTTCGGCCCGGGACAGGAGAGACTAAATAGAATTAAAGTTGAGCTCAGGATGGACCCGAGGAAGAGGCTGACTGCTCGTGTCGAAGAAACCCGTCAGGGATTCGATTTCTACCGTAGATCAAGGATTCGTTTTTATTTTCGCGAAAAGGCAGATAAGTCGACGTTACAGGGTGGCACTTTAAACACGTGGCAAGAAGGCACTTGGACCAATCCATTTTAATTAACGAATCTTGTCTTTGATCTACCTTTTTCCTCTTTCTTTCATCTCCCTTTTCCTTTCTCCCGTTCTTCTCAGTCGTAATTGTGGAATTTCGCAATTTCTCAAGAAACACGGTTAGACCTCCGCGCTCTCGTGGCTGCGCTTACGCAAACTGTCAGACTGCTCGGATTTCCTAGACATCCTATATTCGCATTGGGTATCGGCTTACGGTCAGGACGGAGACGCGGACTCTACATGCTTCCACGGGATGTCATAGTCGATTCTTCCCGAATAGAAGGAAAAAGGTCCAGGAAGATTTTCTCTACGAGTACGTAAAGCGGCCACGCGAGGCGCTCGCGTAGCCAAGTTCGGCTTTTATCAGTAGTCACCACGTATAGATAAGGCGTCGAAGTTAAACTTAACCTCTCCTACTTGGCTCTTCCGCAAAGGAGGTCAAAGCTTGAGATTCCATTTCCTGTATCTACGTAGTAACCTTTTTTATTATTTTTTACTCTCCTGCATAAACGTGGCTTTCTGAAATGTAGATTTGCCACATTACCTTAGAAATGCAGCCGCATACGTGGGATACGTATGCATTAGCCCAGGGAGAGAGTGAGAGAGAGAGAGAGAGAGAGAGAGAGAGAGAGAGAGAGAGAGAGAGAGAGAGAGAGAGAGAGAGAGAG